>NGBS01000177.1:0-12889 GCA_002245135.1 Proteromonas lacertae | reverse complement strand
AAATGTAAAGCCACTAAATTGAACATCACTATTCAATGAACCATGCAAGTATTCTCATACGAAGGAGTTGGTCTAATATCAACAGCAGTGAATTCTGATCGAATTGTGATACATCCAAACTATGTGATAATGGTGGAATCCATGGAGCTGGCGTAGTTTTGTTCTTTAATGCTTCCCAGTCGATTGATGAGAAAAATGAATGTTTCTTGATGGATATTGCATCATCTTCTCCTGTACCAAGTCTTTTGTTAGGATCTTTCTCCATCAAACCTAATAATATTGCTTTTGCATCATTACTCAGAAAATTAGGTAAATCGAGTGGTTCATGCTTGATTTTTTCAAATAATTTCTCTTTATCGGAACAATAGAATGGTGGCATACCGGTAAGCATTTCAAACAATAAAGCGCCTAAACTCCACCAATCTACTGCTCTACCGTGTCCCTGACGATTTAGAATCTCTGGAGCTAAGTATTCTGGTGTACCACAGAAGGAGTTAGCACCTTTTGCATCAGACATCACTCCTTCTTTACTTAGGCCAAAATCAGCTAATTTCACATGACCAGCTCTATCTAACAACACATTTTCTGGTTTTAGATCACGATAAATGATTCCTAACTGATGCATATGTTCTAATGCAAGTAAAATCTCTGCTGCGTAAAATTTAGCTCTTGACTCACTAAATTTACCTTCATTACCTAAATGAAAGAATAATTCACCACCACCACAGAAATCTAACACCATATACAATTTCTTATCCTATTCAATTTTAATAAATCAATTATTAAAAGAATATATATGTATATATATATATATATACATTTTGAAAAGCATAATGTAACTGTACAACAAATGGGTTATCTACTTTTTCTAAACATCTCTCTCAGTTCTAGTATGTTCAATCTGATTTCTTTTCTAATCGTATCTTTTGCTAATACTTTCATCGCATATATATCGCCAGTATCATTCTTTCTCACTAGAAATACTTTTCCAAAACTACCTTTTCCTAATAACTTGAGTGACGTGAAATCTCTTAAACAAATTCTGTGGTCATTGTTTCTACGATGTGAATTTTGGTTAATCGCTTGTTCTAAACCTGGCGGAGGTGTCTATATACACATTACATAGAAATCAAATAATAATTGATAATATACGTTTGCTTTCTGCTTGTAAAAAGTCACACATGTTTGAATCATCTCGTATTGTGACGTCAGACATTAACTATTTAAAAATAAAGTGATTTTTATATGGGAAATACTATCATCAACCAATCTTCTAATTCTTTCCTTCGCTGCTCATATCCATGAGGTGTTCTATCTAATGAGAAGCTTGCAGGGCATGCTGGTATAGATGGATGAGTCTGAAACAACTATAAAATTGATAAACACAACTCATACAATTTCATATAGGGATGTGAAGGTGTCATAAACGTCTATATATTTTCCATGTAATCGAGCCAGATATAATATTTATAACATAAACCTAGGCAAGTACAATTAATGCTCACTATACAATATGCTCGTTATTCATCGTATCTCTAGCTATAGCATACCCTAATATTTTAATATTAATGGGAGACAACTCCGGTTTTGACATATACAGTTTAAAAAATTATATTTAAAAAACTATTGAAAAAACACCGACAACCAAAACTATTTTTTCGAACACCTTACCAATCAAATTCTTGAGACACAATTCTTTGATAAATACATCATCATTTTACTGAAAGTATGTGAAGGATGAGTTGTACTATTTTGCAGCATATGAAGGCATTTTCGATATAATTAGTACATATTTCTTTATATCTATTGCTTATTATATTAAGCAAATTGGAATTGGATTAGCACAAATACAAGCATTTACAATATATTATTATTTTTTTTCATTTATTTAAAAAGAAACTAAAACACTTACAAGGTAATTCTTCAACAACCATATTCCTATATAGAATATTGCACTATTTTGTAGAAATATCACAAATAACAAACAGAAAATGTATAATTCTTTTATAGAAACAACCGAATCTTATTTAAACTGGATCTTACAAAACATTGCAGTTAAGTATAAAAAAAACAATCATTCTATCTTTCTAAATTTAGAAATGAAAAATCCAATTGTATCATTCCCATCAAAAGGGTTAAATCTTTGAACTTTACTCTTTTGCTCTTCAGTTAATGCACAGCCATCATATCCATTACTTCCAATACGATATTCTTGATCTAATAATTCCAATTTGTATGTTGATAAGAAATAAGCAACATTATCTTCATTTTCCATAGGATTAATGGTACCTAGTATTACATATAATAAAAAACATATAATATATAACATACATGTAGAATAAACAATAATACCATTAACTTTACACAATGATAAGCTACATTGAACAAATCCTTTTGAGTATTTGCATACTTTTTCAATTCATTTAATTTTATATCACATAACAGCCTTGGGCCTTAAACCTAAAGCAGAACAAGGTGGATCTAATAATATTCTATCAAATGAATTTGGATAAAAACCATTCAATTTAAGATTATGATTTTCATAGATAGGCATAAGTACGGATTTTACTGTGTCATTCATTGATGGTAAAAATTGAGATGGAAATGAATAAATATTTTTTGATTTTATATCTGTTCTATCTTTAGTTTTGTATTCTTTTAGTAAATTATCTAATACTGGTATTTCTAATGGTGGTTTTCCTTCTTCCACTAGTTTTATCGATTTTCTTTTTATTTTTTCAATCTCCCAAAGTGCTTTCTTTCTTTTACTGTTTGAAATTGAATTATCAGTTTGCAGTATTCATTTTCTTTTTCTTCTTTCATTTCACTGTTATTATTTGGTGTTATATTCTCTTCTTCTTCTTTATTGAATAATAATTGAGTACTATCATGATGAAATGGTATAATATTTGATAAATTCCAATTGGATATGAATGGAATGACTTCTTTTTCTATTTTCTTTTTACTTCTATCAATAGCAATCTATAAATAATAAAAGATTAATAATTAAAAAAATAAATAAAAATTATATAAATACAATTGTTGATTGATTATTACAAAGATAAGCAATATGAGTAGTTTTTCCACCTGGTGCACAACACATATCCAAAATTGTTTCATTTTCTTTTGGGTTTAATATATCTCCTACCATTATCGATGGATAATTTTGAACATAGAAATAATGAGATGATAAACTATTCAATGATGGAGAATCACCATAAATTCGATTATTTACTTTTACTGCTAAACCATCAGAATTTCGAAATATTTCATCTCTTGATAATACACTTATTCCTGTGCCAATTAATCTATTTAAAAAATATATTCGTTTTATTAAAAATATACAATGCTTTTCCATTATATTTTGAATAATCTACTCCTCTTAATAATCCACTATTTTCACTTATATTTACTAATACTGATACTTTGGTTGATTTTAATACTGTTTTTTCAGCACATAATACTCCTTTTAGAAATATATCACTTCCTCTTAACACTGATTCACCACAAAATCTATCAACTATTACTTTCGGTAATGATTCCCATTCTGTAATTGGCGATGGTGGTGATGATTGGATATGTACTACTTCTTCAAATCTTTCATCATTCTATATTTATAGTTGAATTAATGGTCATACTGTAATTTTACATGGTTCTCTTCCTTGATCCATCAGTTCATTATTTCTCTCTAGTATATGAGATTCTAAGATAGAAATATTCATTATTAAGAATTCATATTATGAATTTATAAAGATATTAATTCATCTTTTGTTTTATTAGCATGTAAATTCAATCTAATTGTTGAATACCTATAAATAATGGTTTTTGATAATACTTTGGTGGAATAATCCACTGTTTCTTTGTTCTTTCAACATATTCTCTTCCTAATGTCTTAATAAAGTATTCTTCAACTTCTTTATCTAATTCTATCTCATATTTGCTTAATTCAATAATTTCGGCCATCGAAAAAAGTATTATTTTTTCATTCACCATCAAATTAAAAAACAATATTAAACAACATTTAAATTAATGAAATTTGTTTATTTCTTATTATTTACATTCTTTACTTCTATTTTATTTTGAATAGCTGTTGTCTTTGGTGTAATATTTTCTAATGAATGAGGTGTAAATTTAATCAAAGCAGTAACTTTCTTTTTACCTCTAATCTTATTCATTATTGCATTTTTAATATTATTTTTCATCTCATTAGTTTTTATTCTAATATATCTATTCAATCTATCCTTTTGTTTCTTCATATATCTTTTAATACTCATTTTAATAGCATTCTTTTTGTACCTCATATACTTCAATATTCTCTGCCTTCTTCTTTCTCTTCTTTTTCTCAAATATTCGTCAATAATTTCACATTTCAAATATAAATAATGACCTAATCTCAACGACTGTTCAGTTATTTTATCACTTAACATTTTTCTATATGAATTATCAATGATCTTCGCTTTCTTATCATAATATGGAAGTGTATAGATAACACCTTTATTCTTTTCAAAGTACCAATCATATTTCGTAGGTGTTTTAGCTGGAAATGGATGATAAGGAGGATTTAATTCAAATTTACCATCTCCTTCTAAATTGGTCGTTGTTATTATTGGTTTGGCTGGTTGCATTAACCCTTTACTTCTTAAAAAATGAACAATTGGAACAGATACTACACAAGTAACAAATATACGAAGTGGTAATATAATTGTGGTTAATACAGCAGCTATTGCTAAAGAGGCTGCTCGTGTGTCGTTTGGAATTGAATTTACATAAGGAGCAAAGGTAGGCATTTGAAAAAAGAAAGCTATAAATCGTTTCACATTTACTCCATGTTCTAATAACCAGTAGAATCCATAATAGTACACATAGTATAATACATTGTGAGCTAAAAATGCGGTTATACCATAGATTTTACAAAACAGTTTGAATGTTGAGATTCTCTATTCATATTTTTATTAATTATTATATATACATAAAAATCAAATGTGAATAACATTCGAAATCGAAAATTATTACCATCAAAATGTAATTTTGTTTTATTCTTTTCTTTTACTTTATCAGAATTGGTAGAAAATAAACATATTTCAGATTTATATATTGATTCTTTCACTGATTTTTGAAAAACTAGTTTAGAACAATATCTTCGATTTACAAATTTGACAATAGGATTATTGAGTTTTCTAACAAACATAAATGACATTTCATAATATTATAGATTTAGAAATCAATATCAACGAAGATTTTTTGAAATACAGTTTTAAAGTGTATTTTTATCAAATCAATCAAGCCATATTTATTTTTAAAACTGTTTTTCTCATTATATGCTTTATGAAAATCGACTTATCTGTTATAATTCTTTATAATTTTCAATGATGGACAATAAATAAAAACAAACAAAATGTGAAAGAAAAGTGTTTAAGAATTAAAGAATTCTTTTACTTATCTTTCTATCTCTTCAATAATAATAAAGTGAATTGAGAAATTATTTCTGATGAATATTCTTGTTTTCTTTCATTCTCAAAACTATTTCTTTATTCTTCTTTTCTGTTGCTTTTGTTGTTGACATTCCAAATTTACCACCAATTGTATCATCTTTAAATACTGGCATTCCACATCTCTCTGACCTTTTAGGTTTTTGATTTTTAAAATCTCTAAAACATTCTACCCATTTCTTACATATTTCTACTCCACTTTCATCTTCTATTTTCATATGAACTTTTCTTTCAGTTTCACCAACTTCAAATGTCTTTAAATTTGATTCACTCACTTTCAATATCAATGTAAATTCATTACTTCCTTCATTATATTCAATTCCATTATAACAATCTAATGGAATACTTTGTTTCTCATCTAAATATACTTTACCATAATAACTAGGAATCATTGATTCATATATTCTTAATACAGCTGGTTCATAATATAATACACAATATCTCTTTTGCCATTTATCCATTATTCTATTTGTCCCTTCTTTCAATAAATAGCCTTCCATTATTACTTTATAACTAAATGGTTTGTAAATATCTTCATCTGTTACTTCATTCTCTTGTTTTATTTTATCAATTGGAATTATTGTCTCCATTATCTTTTGACTCTTTTCTATTACCTTCTTTGTTGAATGATTGTATACTGAAATATACACAACAGCTCCAATTATTCCAATTAATAATAAACAGCCAATTACAATCAATAATATTGCCCACCAATTCTTCTTTGCCCAGGAATCTTCTTCTTTTGCATTACTTGGAGGTTCTGGTTTATCTTCAGGTATTTCTTGAGGTATATCACCAATTTGTGTCATAACTATATTATAATTCTCTGGATCTTTCTTTATATTGTTTTTTGAGAAGATAATGTAATATCCTTTACTGCTTCTTTAAATGTATCTTTCTTTGTTAACTCTTCTACTAATTTACCTACTGGAGATGTTAGTATTTCAGGTGGAATTTCTCCTAATGTTTCTCTTATGCTTTTATCAATTGCTTCTTTAGTAGCATCTTCACCATTTGAACTGTCTATATAACTATCACTTGGAGCAACTACTGTTAATAAAGTATTTACAAATTCGATTGGATCTTCTAAGCTTTTAATCTGCGACCAAATATCATCTGTACTACCATCTAGTTTTCTTACTTTATCTTTTCCATCAATTTTATTTCTAATTTCTTCATTTGGGTATTTGCTCTTTCAATATATGTAATCATTATTCTGATCTTTTTTTCTTTTATATCATCTACACTACTTTTATCTTCAATCCAGTATGGACTTCCAGTGAATAATTGTTTTAAAGCACCAACAAATACATCTACAAAAGCAGAAAACAAACTATTATCTTCTCCACTACTAATAAATGAATAAACTGCTTGAACTTTTGTACAATATTCTTTCGTATAATTTCTATCACAACATAATCCTTGAGGATCAAGATCATATTGACATGAATCTATAATCAATAAATAAATAGAATATATATACCTCCATGAAATACGTTAATAGTATATGTTGCTTTTATACCATTTTCATAATCTTTAAATTGAGTAACCACTGTTGTTATATTTTCATCCCTTTCAGAAGATGTGTAAGTGATATTTAAATCATCCCATTTGAATAATGTAGTATTTGTTTTGCTTGTATCATCAGGTTCTAATCTAAATTTGTCTTTGTTTTTTCCATCTAAATTTATCTTCATGGTTAATGTTTGTCTTTGATCAATCAATTCAGTTTCATTAAAACCACTCACTATAGGATAACTTACAACTATTTTTGCTTCAAATTCAGAAGAAGAATTAACCATAACTGGAACTTTAGATGCATATCTATTAAAATATGGTTTATATTCAACTACTGCGATTGTTACAATAGCCTTACCTACAATACCATTGTTTTCACAATTAATCTCACATTTTACAAAATTAATTATTCTGCTAGTATCAACTGATATATTACCATCATTTTTAAATGATATAACATTACTATTTTTTACACATTTAGGTTCATAATAATTATAGTTTCTATATACTGGTATAATATCAATGAAATATGTTTCTTTTGATTGTATGAATTTATAATTTGATTTCTCATATGGACAACTAATTACATCAATAGGTGAATCAGTAGCTTCTTAAGTTGCTTCAATAAGTGTGCTTTCACAAATACTTCCATCTAAATATTTATCGACTGTTTCTTTTTCAGCATCAGCACTGACTACATTATTATAACCACTAGCTCCTTCGACTACATCACTTACAATTTCATATACATTTTCAGATGATCTCTTTATTCGGATTGTTTTTACTATATATTAAATATTAAATATAATATTAATAATAATATACTTGATGTTTTATCACAATTTGGATTACATGGAACTACTGTATTTACACCTTCAGTACATTTTCCACTATGTTCTATATCAATTGCACCAATT
This sequence comes from Proteromonas lacertae, assembly GCA_002245135.1. Lineage (NCBI taxonomy): Eukaryota > Bigyra > Opalinata > Proteromonadidae > Proteromonas > Proteromonas lacertae. Next base: position 4,965 of record NGBS01000177.1, on the reverse strand, counting down.
GTCCATTCACTGTATTCAGTTGTACCAGTTTTCTTTGTAGCTTCATAAACTACAAAATCTCCATTTGATTTCTTTAATAATAATTTATCAGTTGTTAAATATAATGGATCTTTATCTGTACCAGTAAGCTTTAAATAAACATTATCTGGAACTAATGCATCAATTCTTTTACAAATACTTCCATCTAAATATTTATCAACAGTTGCTTTGTCTGTTGCTTCTTTTATTTCAGTATATGGTATTGTTGAAACTGTAACAAATGAATATCCATCACCAGTTTTCTGAATTTTTATCAATTTATCTATTTATTTTATAAATTATTATATTTTTATAGTTATTATTTATATACTTGATTCCGTAATACAATCAGTTTTACATTCAACTATTTGACCATTTTCACAACTTCCACTTTTACCTGCAATAACAGTACTGGTTATAGTATATTCAGTATATTCTGCAACATCAGTTGGTAGATCTTTTCTACTTACTTCATGAACATAAAATTTATTGTCGCTTGTTACTCTCACAAAGTTCTTGTCTGTCAAATATAATGTATCATCTCCATTTTTCATTTCCAAATAACTACCAGCTGGAACTATAGAATTAACTGGAGTAGTATTTTCACAGATTGTTCCATCAATGTATTTGTTGATTGTTTCTTTTTTACCATTAGCATTCACTGGAACGCTAAAACTGTTAAATGAACTATCAGTATAAGCATAGGTATCAGTTGCTGTTTGTTTTATTGTGAGTTTATTAACTATTATTTTATAAATTATTATATTTTTATAGTTATTAATACTTGTTTCGTCTTTACATTCATCTCCACTACAGGCAGTAAATACATTTTCTTTACAAGTTCCACTTACACTATTAACAATACCATCAATACTATATTCAGTATGATCTGTTTTAACACCTGGTAAATTAGATCTGCTAACACCATAAACATAAATCTCTCCTATTGTTTTGGTTCTAACAAAGTTCTTGTCTGTCAAATATAATGTATCATCTCCATCTTTCATTTCCAAATAACTATCAGCTGGAACTATTTCACTTGTTTGTAGTGATCCTATTAAATATTAGTACTTAAACTATACTGTGACTGTTTATATCAGTCCCATATACACTCAAAATGATTAGCAATACTATTGCAACAATATATACGATATTCTATACTCACAATAACAACTTTCATTCAAATATTTCAATCACCAATCAATTTGCTTATGTTCCTTTAACCAATCAAAATGCTCAAATCCATAAAAATTATACTTTCAGTTTGAGGTATTAGAGCCGTGATAGAGTAAATTTAATTGCATATTCTGAATAATGATGCTAAAAAAGTATCTACTCTCCACCTTTGCAAGACTAAATCACTCATCATTAGTATTTCCCTTATTCCTGTTCCATTATCTACATCATCAATGCATCTAGTGAATTACATCTTGTATTACATATCTTGTAAATATCTTGCTTTAAAAATTTATATAAACTGATAATATTTTATTTTTGAAAACAATGTCAAAATAGATTTGAATCATCCTTCATAAAATCATTGATTTAACTTAAATAAATATTATTGTGATTCTATTGAATAATGAATGCTCATATATACCTAATAATATACATAAATCTAATTAATATTTGTATGATCGAAATACTTACTTTAACCATTGCTGTATATATATAAACACCTTCTAACGTAGTAATGTTACGATGCAATATAATTTTACATAGCATAAATAACTTTGTAAACACATAAACAAATTGAAAGTGAAATAATCTCAACATACACAGAAAACGATTAATTGAATTATTATATTCACCCAAAACAAACAAAAACAATAAATGTTACTATTTAAATAAATAAAAGATTACTATGGTAAAAATATGTTAAATCTCTTTCATTCTTCTATTATTTTACTCTTTATTCTCATTTTCTTCATTCTCATGTTTCTCTTCTTCTTTATTATTATTATTATTATCACCATCATTTACATTCTCATTATTCTCTTCATTTTCTTCTTTTTTCATTTCTTTCTTATTTTCTTCTCTTTCTCCTTCTTTTTGTTGTTTTTCTTCTTCTTTTGGAATATCAGTTATAGTGTCATAATATTTATTTCGAGTTGTTGTCCATTTTGGTATGAACTTTGTTACATCCTATTCATATTAAATAATAATAATAATAATAATATACATCACAACCATTTAACTCTTTCAAAAATATCAATAAATCATACAATTCTCGATCATTCAAATCATCAACAAATGATAAACAATTTATTCCATTACTCACTTGAAATATATAAGCATTTGGAGAATTATCAATTATCAATGTATTATTCAAATCTCGACCTAATAACGATAAATCTTTAATAAAATTATTTTCATATAAAACACAATGTTCTCTAAATAATCGATAGATTATATTCTTATGTTCAGGATCTAGTAAATCTAATAGTGGATCTGCATATTTACCTAAACTAGCAGTATAGATTACGATTTCAAATATTTTACCAAGTTCTTCTAAGAATTTTTCTACTCCTGGTCTTTTCAATACATATACAATATGAATTTCACCTTCTAATTCTACAGGAATCTCAAAATCATGATGTTCCATTGGTCTAAATGCACTATGAACTAATGTTTCATCTAAATCTAAAACTAATGTCTTTTTACCTATATCACATTCTCGTTGTTTTGGTAATAATGGTTGGAATTCTTCTTCTTCTTCTTCTTCAGCTACTTCAGGTATTGTTTCTTGTTGTTGTTGTGTTGTTGTTAGGAGATTTAGTTTTCGCTGAGGAGGAGATATTGGAGGAGGAATTGATTGATTTTTCTTCAGCTGCGACTTTGTTGGTTTTGGATTTGGAATTACTATTATTACTACAACAGAAACAACACATTCGAGAAAATAACGATGGTTTTGGTTCTGGGATTGTTTCACTCTTTTATCTTTTTTACCCATTGATTCAGATGCTCGAGAATCACCAAAATCATAAGTTTGAATATTTACACATACTTGACTGCCTCGAGGAACATATTTTGGTTTACCAGTTTTGTCAGTTTGAGCAATAATTTGATATACAAATGAAGCACGATAATCTTTCTTCGTTTTAGCACCATTTTTCATCCAACTCAATATTCTTCAAAACATCAGGTATACTCTCTCTATGAGGTGTATTCTTACGAGCAAATATAACAGGATCTACTTCTGTTCTTCTACGCACATGAATAGTCTCAGTTTTACCTATGAGATTAAAAATCTAAATCATACCTGGAGCTACCTCTATGGTTAGTGGATGCATTCCTTCAGAAGCCATTGTATTATGATAGAATAAACACTATTGGATTTGAAACAAAGTTGTATTTTATGAAAAACTTGGATGAAACTGAAGTTAGTCAAGCCAAACCTTCAAATAGATTTTTAAAATTCATGTCTACTAGACCATACACTGATGCTATAATATCAATACCTATTAGAAGTGAAGGTCCAAAGGTTTATACATTGGCAGGAAAGACTATAACAATACATGAAGTATTTTTTAATTTCATTGATTTATAAATAATAGGCTAGTAGTTCATCGGTGGGTTATGGTGTTGGTGGACTTACCTGGGATGCAGCAGAAGTATTAGCAAAGTATTTAGAAAGAAATCCAAACATTGTAAAAGATAAAGTAGTATTAGAATTAGGATGTGGAACTGCATTAGCAGGTATTACAGCAGCGTATATTTTGAAATTATATTGTATAATAATAGAGCATTAGGAGGAACTTGTACAATAACAGATGGAATGGAAAAAGTGATTGAAATTGCAGAACAGAACGTATTAGCCAATTGTCAGATATAACTCCAATGCCAAAAGTAGAATTACTTGAATGGGGAGTTCATGATAAGAATAATGAGAAATATGATGTAATTATAGGTTCAGATTTGCTATATATGGCTTCTGACTTCAATGCATTAGCTGAAACAGTGAAAAACACTGGAAAGAAAATACTAAATTCTATTTAATAAATTTTAAAAGATATCCAGAAAGAGAAGTAGTGTTTTATGATATAATGAAGAGTAAAGGATATAATTATCAGACTTTAGATTTAAGTGAAATTGAATTACAGAAATTTCATGCTTTGTGCTTTTGTAAATAGATTTAATAAGTGTATATGAGTTGTAAATTGTTGATGAATGTTTGTTTAGAATAAGTTCTTTTTTCACTATAAAGGACATAAAATAAAACAGTTTTGAATCTTCTTTTCTGATTCATGTCTTATCTACCGTATTTATATAGCGATAAATATCATTTTCAATATTATTAATTATTTTTCTAGATCTTATGATGATTCAACGCTATTTTTAGGAGAACAACAACCTGTTATTCCCAGAGATCCAGTTATTCCTGATGATCCAACCATAGTTGGTCCAGGTAGATATGGTATAAAATAATGAAATTAAAAAAATAGATATACCTACTACTGTTGGTAGTAATTTACCATTATCAACTATGCCCAATCAACCTAAGGCTACAATGGCAAAGAAATATCCTAACAGTGAAGAAATAATAAGAATAAGTATATAATGTATTTTAATAATGAAAAATAAATAGGAAAATCTGATGAACCATCTCCCAATTCATATTTCCAAAAATCAGCAATGTCCAGTATGGGACCACAAAAACTTTCAACTAAACCAACATCTCCCAGTTACAGACAAAGTAAAACAACCAATGCAGATAGAATTAAAACATACAATCCAGGTTTGACAGAGAAAGATAATGAATTAACGGAAGGACCAGAAGCTACAAGGTATTCACCAGAAGAACCATTATTTGATGCAAGATATACTGGCGAATCAAAAATACATTCAGTATTTATATAAATGTTATATTATATTAGAAATCACCTCGTTATTCATTACGTGATCCTTACAAATATGAACAACCTCCTCCCTATCCTGGCCCTCAGG
>NGBS01000699.1:0-18521 GCA_002245135.1 Proteromonas lacertae | reverse complement strand
AATATTCTATTAACATTTTGTCAATACTTCTATTCGTTTTATGCTGGATTTAGTGGACAGAAAGTATATCCTGAATTTGGTTTTCAGTTATTTAACATAATGTATTATATATGTATATATATATAGTTATTCATCTATACCAATATTCATTGTTAGTATTGCAGAAGAACATTTTACTGATTATTTACTGAAATATCCTATACTATATAAACCGTACATATATATTCATATTAATATAATAAAACTATAGTGGTCAAAGGAAGAAATATTATAATCACAAATTATTCTTTGGTTTATTATTCAACTCAATTTATCACTGTATTATGTGTCTTTATTCCAATATTGTTTTTTGAAAATACAAGTGATTTAAATCACAATGGTTCCATATTATTATGGGATTTAGGATGTGTAATTTTCACATTAATTACACTTGTAACAAATTTGAAAATGATATTTATAATTAATAAAATTACAAGATTAATTATGTTTTTAACAATATTTAGTGATGTTTTATGGATTTTTACTATATTTTGTATATCAATGTTTAAGAATCCATTATTTGAAGATGGAGCTTTATATATGGTATTTATACAGATTGGTTGTAACACCTGTATATATATATATAAATATTTCTAGTCATTCTGGTTATCTATACTGATGTGTATGTACTTGTGTTTATTTATCGAATTATTGATTAAAATCGTGAAGAAAGAATTCTTTCCGAAAATAGATTATTATTTCAAAGTAAAGTTAATATAATGTTATCTTTAATTAATAGGAATTTCAAAAGAGACATTTATATCCTGATCTTCATCATAGAAATTCAAATTCACATTCTTCAATAGATAATAATCAATCTGAGTTAAGTGATAGTGGTGATTCTGTTGTTTTAGATAATGTTAATTATGAAGATGAAACAAAAAATTGATTTAGAAATAAATTCATTAATATAATATCTAATTTTTTATAAATCTATTGTTTGTGTATGCATTTAAATGTATAATATATACACAATATTCATGACTTAACTCTCCAAATTGCTTCCCATTATCGAGAAAAATGAATATATTGTTATTTTTAATCGTCAAACCATTAGTCAAGCCTCTATTTTATGTTCTTTATTTAACAACCTTTCGAGAAATATAAAACACAATGAAATATTCTTATCAATTTTTTTTATGTTTCTTAAGTATCTTTTAATAATAACAAATATATAAAAAAAAACAGAATATAACACTTAATAATCCTTTATCTTATTTCAACTAAATATCTTATCATGAATATCTCAACAATTAATTCATATTTTCTGTGAAGAAATACAAATCCAATAAACTGAAACGGATTTATAGAATATTCTATTTTCTATTTATATCTTTGCTATTTTCTCTCCAAATGTAAGGATTTTACTTCTTATTTTTTTATTAACTAGTCACACAATGTCAGCTGCAAGAAAACAATACATTGCTCACGTTAACGAACAAATTAAAGGTATCAAAGAAGCTGGAACCTACAAGACAGAAGTATACACAACTTTATTATACAATATATTTTTATTATAATAGCGTACAATCACAACTAAACAAGCTGCTGCCATTAAAGTAGCTGAAAAGAATGGTGAAGTGTTGAACTTCTGCGCTAACAACTATTTAGGTTTAGCTGATAATAAAGAACTTATTGAAGCCGCAAAAAAGACATTAGATGAACATGGATTTGGATTAGCTTCAGTCCGTTTTCATTTGTGGTACAACTGATATTCACAAGAAATTAGAAGCATCAATTGCTGATTTCCATCACAAAGAAGATGCTATTTTATATTCAAGCTGTTTTGATGCTAATGGAGGTTTATTCGGTGCTTTATTAACTGATCAAGATGCAATCATCTCCGATGCATTAAACCATGCCTCAATCATTGATGGTGTTAGATTATGTAAAGCTAAAAGATATCGATATGCTCACAGTGACATGAAGGAATTAGAGCAACACTTAAAAGACTCACAATCATGCAGATTCAGAATGATTGCTACTGATGGTGTATTCTCAATGGATGGTGATACAGCCAAATTAGTCGAAATCTGTGATTTAGCTGATAAATATAACGCTTTAGTATTTGTAGATGAATCACATGCCACTGGTTTCTTAGGACCAACAGGTAGAGGTACTCCCGAATTAAAAGGCTGTATGGATCGTGTAGATATAATTAACTCTACATTAGGCAAAGGTTTAGGTGGTGCTTCAGGAGGTTACACAACTGGACCAAAGGAAATCATTGAATTATTGAGACAGACATCCAGACCATACTTATTCTCAAACACATTAGCTCCACCAATTGTTGGTGCTACTATTAGAATGTTTGAAATGTTGAAAGCTGATTCAAGTTTACCAAAGAAAGTGTTGGAAAATACAAAGCACTTCAGAGAAAGAATGTTAAAAGCTGGATTTAACTTACATGGTGAAGATGGTGTTCCAATTGCACCAGTGATGATTGGTGATGCTGCTTTATCTGTTAAAATGGCTGATAAAATGTTAGAAAGAGGTATTTATGTTATTGGATTCAATTATCCAGTTGTACCAAAAGGTGAAGCTAGAATTAGAGTACAATTAAGTGCTGCTCACAGTATTCAACAAATTGATAAGTGTGTTGATGCTTTCATTGAAGTAGGAAAAGAATTAGGAATAATTCATTAAATAATACAAGAGAAAATAATAAATGAAATTGCTTATTAAAAATGTTTATTTTTTTTAGTTATAAATACATTAAAATTAAAATCTAATTTACCAGTTTGAGAGAGTTGTAGGTGATTTTGGAGTTTCTTTAGTCCCTGATACGAACGAATGAAATGGACTTATACAACCATTCTGTCTATCTGTTGGTAAGAATGGAATCGTATAGTTTGACTTCTTCCAGTGTTCTATTTGTCTATTAGTCAAATAATTAGGGTATTGTGAATGTAAATTCTCTAATCTAAATGTTAATTCACTTTCTATTGGACTACACATACCATCAGTTGATCTCGGTGTTGAATTATTAGAATCTGAATTCTGTGGGATTGTAGTAGGTAACAGTGATGTAGATGAGTTTATATTGTGTAAAGAACAGTCCGAAATATGTTTGATTATCATTATGTACATTCAACGAACAAATTGGACAATTCTCACCCTTTTTCTTAAAATACTATATTTATCATAATAACAATATATTATATACTCGTTCAATACACTTTCTACAATACCTATGTCCACAGAATAACACTGTAGTCTCTTGATCAATAAAATCTTCTAAACAAATAGGGCAAGAAATACAATTTCCTTGCGTTCCTGAACTGTTTAATCTTCTCAACATATTATGTTCTTTTTCTCTCCTAATTTGCTCAATTGACTGTAGTATTGTAGTAAACCTATTTTTCTGTTGATACTTATATCTTCCTATAATAACAAACACTCCAATGATTATAGCAATTAACAGGAGGAATAAAAATGCACTATAGGAAGAATCAGTGTCAGTTGTTCCTACAGAGATAATACTATGAACACCTTTCAAAAATGCACTTATTGCATCATTATATTGATTATTGGCCAAGTATGGCTTCATTATTTGGATTAATTCAGGTATATGTGCTGTAGTGATAGTATTCTTTAAATCTCTCCCTGTAACAATGTACAATTTCTTTTGGTCTACTGATATAGCGAGAAATAAACCATTTTGACAATCTTGATAACCCACTTCCCAACGATCATACAGAATAGTTGCCATTTCTTTGATGTTAATCCCATTATCTATATTATTCATGATCGCTATTGCTATTTGTACACCGATAATATTCGGACAACTCACATAATATTGATTTTTCATCTGATCTATAACTCTATTATTCCTAGAAACGTATATTTAATTAATATATTATACTCCATAATTTCTTCATTGGTTAGATATTTATTTGGATCACAGATTGGAAGCACTTTCTACTAAAGACTTATAATCACCGCACATTTCTGGAGTTTTGTATGGATTAGGAAAATCTTCTGGAACCCAAGCTCCTGATATCAGATGAATCGTATAACACCACAAAAACAAAAAAATAAAATTCATTTTGATTTTTGATTTTTTGACCGTTTCGTCACTTCATTTTCCTATTTTTTTTTTAATCAACAACAAAACCATTTATAGTAATTCATAATAATTAAAATAAAATGTATGAATAAGTATGAATTGTAATAAACTATTCTCAAGTTTGAGATTGTTGTTGTTGTTGTTCAGTATTGGCAGTAGTAGTATTACCAACTATATTTACAGATTGGTTTAGAACCTTGGTATTATTATTATTATTATTGTTATCAACATTACCAGTTGTAGCTGGTTTATTAATCGTCATAATCGGTTGTATTACAGGAACTGGTATTATTGGAGTTGTTATTGTATTATTATTCGTCCCAACAGTAGTATTAGTTGATGATAATGTCATATCCTGTTGTTGTGGAGGTTGTTGTTGTTGTAAAGGTGGAGGTGAAACAGGTTGTTCAGATGAATGAGGTGATCCATCATTAGAACTACATTCAATCTCCATTTTACTTGCATTGGATGATATTATACTAGTAGCAGAAATGACAGGTATATCTAAATCTTCATGTTTTTGAACTTTAGGGTAGATTTCATTAAATACATAATCTAATGGCTTCTTTAGCATGTTCTTTACCAACTGCTACGAATTCATCACTTATCATTTTTAATAACTCTTCAACATTTTTCCCACTGATTTTGGGTAAATAATCTGTCTTAAATATTTCATATATTTTCTCAACAGGTGATAATACACAACTACCTGGAGGAATTCCTAAGATTTTATCACTCTCACGAATAATTGATTTTAACTTATCAATCAATACTGATCTTTCTGAATCAATTAAATATAAGCAATTATTAATTTTAAAATCACCTGTGAAGGAGTGAATATAACTATCGAATATATCAGCTTCAGAATTTGAACCAACAAATATTTCAGGATAACATCCAGCAGAGGTGATTGCTAAACACATATGGAACTGTATGGATATACATTTGGTGAATTCTACACCTGGTTTGTTATTAGTTTTCCAACCATCACCTTTTACATCACTAATTTGCCATTCACACTCATCTATCCATACTGGAACATATTGAGCAGATAATGCTGCATAATCACTTATATATTGTACACGTGTATGCTTTATATACTCATTATTTGATATATTGGAAACTGGATTAATCTTCTTAAATGTTATTCTTGGTATACCCCATTTTTCAAATCCTCCATTATGGATAAAACGGTATACTGTTGATAAAGAAGGTTTGTATGTTACTCCATTCTTTCCTTTAATTGGAAGTAATTTGGAATACATTTCTCGAAGATTGGTTTTGCTGTTGTTTTGGATCATCTCGTATAATTGAATGGCATGTTCTTTGTTTAATAACCTCTTTCTACCTCTTTGATACTCTATCTTGTCGATTGTTTTGTTTCTCTTAAGCTTCATCAAGAGGTTTCTACAGTTACCAATCCTTATGCCTGTTCTTGAAGAATATTCGATTGGACTCCAATCATCATGGTGAGTTGCATAATAGTTCTTTAACAAGTCTATTTGAGATTGTGTTACAGCAAAGTAATTTCTTTTCTGTTGCTTGATTGCAGATGCTGCTGAAGATAAATTCGAAAGAGGAGCACCAATTCTGACTAATTCTTCATCTTGAGAAGCCATTTGTGTTGAGGGTATGTTTGAGGGTGATTGTTGCGTTTTTTCAAAGTTAGTTGATGGTGCTGGTGGCACACTTATAGGTATGGCGGTATTACTATCAATTGGTGCAAGTGACATAGTGTTTATATTCGAATCAAATGCTCACAAAATATCTGGTAAAAAATACACAACTGTTGTTATTTAGAATAGACAAATTAATAATCTATTTTGAAGATCAAAATAAATTTGAACCTCAAAAATGATTTTAACTCGACAGTCTCAAGCCATCATTTCAATTGAAGATGCAAGTTCAGCGTTGTAGGTTTGTAGATTTTGTACCCATTGGTATTCAATCAATGTGTTTCTCTCCTGACAACAACTGGGTTGCTTTAGTTAGGAAAAATAGTGATATCGAGATTTGGAATATTCACGATAAGTTCTTTTGTGCATATGTATGGATATATTTAGTATTATTATATTGATTTAGAACTTGGCAATGAGTGAAGACATACAGATCAGAACTTTATTATGGATATCCTATGATAAAGATGAAACAATTCCTCCAAACACAATATCCCCCAAATGGCGTTTATTTTGTTCTGGTTTGAATGGAAAATTATTTGAAATTGACTTAGAAGACCTTACGATATCGAATATAACAGATTCATATGGTGGTGGTATTTGGTGTATGGATTATGACAGTCACAGTGAAATGATAGCTCTTGGTTGTGAAGATGGAAGTATTAAGCTAATTGACGTAGCTGTTGGTAATCTAACATTTTTAAAATCATTCAACAAGACAGAGACAAGAATAATGAGTATAAAATGGTCAAAAGATGGTAGTACAATTTACAGTGGTAATTCAAACGGCATAATCAGATCTTGGAATACTAACTTAGGTAGAAGTGAAGTAATAATGTCAGTATATTATAATATATAATTTATTTAAAAATGAATAGATTGATAATAAGAAGAATGAGACAATAATTTGGGATATCGTCAGTGTTGAAGATGGTACATTGATCACAGGTGATTCAAATGGCAATTTATTAGTGTGGGACAGTATTACAGGGACTTTATTATATTCAATTTATAAATCCAGTGGAGATATCACTTGTTTATGTTTGAATGAGAGTGAAAATATGTTATTTGTAAGTGGTAGTGAAGGAAAAGTAATGTTATTCAATAAAAATGATAAAAAATGGATATATAGTTGTAATAAACGGAGTCATTATAATGATGTGAATTGTTTAATTTTGAATAAGAATTATTTAATAAGTGGAAGTAATGATAGTTTTTTAATATCATATAATATTCACAACTTTATTATGACACCTTATCATAAATATTATCAATTTAATAAAGATAAAAATTGCTGTATAAGTAGTGAAAAGAACTTGATTTTATCAAAAGTATATATTTTATATATTTTATTATTTCTAATGAATATTAGATTAAGAATGATTTAAAGTTATATCACACTGCAATATTACCTAAAACAAAAGTAGAATGTATCTTAGAAATGAATTTACTATTAAATGGAAATATTAATCAATTTGAAATATCCCAAAATGGTAAATTTATAGTCGTTACAACTCGATTTGAGAATAAGCTTTATAAAGTCAATTATAATAACAAGAGTAATGAAAGTGATAATTCAATAGAGATAGAATCAATAGAATTACCCAATGAAATAAAGAATATGAATATGTATAGTGTGAAGTTCAATTCAACCAATGATTTGTTGATATTAGGAAGTGAGAATGGTAAAATATATATAATCAATTTGGATAAACCAAATAAGATAAAATATACACTAGAGAATGATGATAACTTACCAATAATGAATATATATTTATCTAATGATAGTCAATACTTATGTTGTAAAAGATATAATGATAATAACCTATTGGTTTATGATTTAGATAGTAGTGAAATAACTCATCAAATACCATTAGGAGAGAATGTAATAACAAATTTGATATTTGATAATAAAGGAGAAAAGATAATCTATAGTACAACCAATAATGAAGTTTATATATATAATATAAATAAAGATGAGTTTAATAAATGGAGTAAGAATAATACAAATAAAATAAGTGAAATATTGAGTAGTAGTAATTGTATTTTATATATAAATGAATTGAACAATAATAAATATCTACTTAGTGGAATTGATTATATTATGCTTATGGATTTAGATAAAGATATAAGTAATGAAGATTTAGAATTTAATAATAATAATAATAATAATAATCGAATAAAAAGAAGAAGAGATTCGTTTGCTCAAAAATCCAGTAAGAAAGGAGATAATACAATAGAATATAAGAACATAATGAATAATTATAGAAAATTTACAAAATATGGTGGAATATTAAATATAAGAAGTGATAATGATGGTAATTTGATAATAGTTGAATGTGTATGGAATAATAGTTTGAAATACTTAGATGATGTGTTAGAAAGAAGTGAATTTGGAATTTAATTAATATTCACATTTTTTTTAAATTATGTAATGTTGTTATTATTGATTTGTTTATTTTTAGGGAAGAAGGTTTGATAAATCAAGTCTGATCAAGATATTAAGCAGGGTTGTATAAATTGATCTGCTATGGAGATCTGACTGAAACTATCGGTTTGGTTTTGACTTTCGGTCTGTCAAACATATCAAGATAAATGGATGTAATTCTAAATCTATTTTTTTTATTCTTATATTTACTTATACGCAATAAGTCGTAATTTACTACTGTTTTTATGATCTATATTCTTCTAATTACTATGAAATTAAAACTAATATCAATCACCATATTCCTCTTATATTTTCACTTCTTAACAAATATTAATTGAAATCTCCTTTTATTATTCAATATAACCTGACATAGACAAATTTGACTAAACACACCTCTATAAATGTTTTTAACATTATCAGAAGTTAAATTAAGTAGCATAGATAGTAATGATATCACAACAATTCACTCTAAATGGTTGTAAGTGTGAAAATATAGAAATACAAGAAAATACAGTTTTATCAAGCCAAATGTTTTGTTTTTTTTCTTTTAAATTTTTAATATCATTCTAAACCATATATAAAATATATAACGTAATAATATTACTCATTGGAAAGCATTAAATCAAATTACATGAATAGTAAAAAGTCATGGATAAATGTCACTGTCTGTCAGTGTAATTTTGAAAACTTACAACAGATAGGTTTTACTATTTTATAATAATTCTTTGATGTAAAATCCAAACTTATTAATGATATTAAAATCATTATAATCACCATACATGGCAATCACGTTTGAATTAATTCTTACAGCAGTTGGTGTGGAATGATAAGTAAGACTTTTAAGATGTCTCCTTCTATTAGTAACTAATGAGACATAGTTAAAACATTCAACTTTTTTATTTAATTCATACATTATTTCCATAATATACTCACTATCATGTATTTTATACTCTACAACTTCATCTTTTCTTATAGAAAATGAAGGTACTATATCATTATATACTAATGATATGTCAGTTACACATTCTGTATTAAAATATATTCTTACTGCTGTAACAGTTACATTTGTTTTGTGTATTACTTCATTAAAAGTGTCAAACGGATGATAAAGAGTTTCATCTTTACAAGACGATAATAAAATAGTTTTTCTATATTCTATATGTTGACTGTAAAGATGCCTCAAATACTCATCTTCTATTATTTCAAATTCCTCATTTTGTGGAGTTTTCCACTCAATACTGATGTTGTTGTACGCCGTTGGGAGATTTGCGCCGTTGGGAGATAAAAGGGTTTTAGATTACGTTGAAGTTATATACGTAACCATGAGCCCCTAAATATTACAGATATACACTTAGTTTTTCAAAAAAGTTACGTTGGCTGTATATCGTATAGTTCTGGTTAATCAGTTATATATCCAACATTGTATATTTATACTTCATATTAAACGTCAATAGCAATAGCAGAAAACGAAATTAAAGTTTTTAGATGAATAGAATATAATAATTTTAATTTCTTTATACATAATATTGAAATTGAAAAAGTAGGCTTGAAAGAGGCTTGAACTCGATTTTTATTTTTCCATTTTTAATTGCCTTAACATCAATTTTTTCATATCTTATTCATCTCAGCTGATGTATTTTTGTCTGTAGTAACGATTGAAACAAAAAAATATTGAATGAAGTAAAATGCGTTTTATATATACAAGGCGGAAGCTTAAAAAAAAGTATATCGCAGATGTAGCTTATATGCCAAAGTAAGATTATTTTTGATTATAACTCACTACCAAACCCTCTACTGTCGAATTAGTTTTTAATAAAACCCTTTTATCTCCCAACGGCGCAAATCTCCCAACGGCGTACAACAGATGTAACTATATCTATCATCATTTCCACTATATATAATTTCAAAAGAATAAAATCTTGGTTCTTTAATTGCAACTTTGTATATACCATCCTTTATAAAATCTATAGCAGTATTGTTGTCAAAATAAAATGATAAATTCCCATTTGCCAAGAAAATGAAACTCATAATCACCACTTATTTTGAAATTTAACGAAGCTTTCATTT
The DNA here is from genome assembly GCA_002245135.1 of Proteromonas lacertae. Taxonomy (NCBI): domain Eukaryota; class Bigyra; order Opalinata; family Proteromonadidae; genus Proteromonas; species Proteromonas lacertae. The sequence goes on along the minus strand of NGBS01000699.1, from coordinate 8,242 downwards.
TACCGTAAATATTATCAACTATACATGACATATATTTACAATCATAGAGAGTTTGATTCAATACTGTCATGTAATTAATATCTTCTTCTTCAAAACTATTCGCTTTATTAGAAAAGCTAGCTAAAATACCAAAACTTGTTTCTGTTGAAGATGGATCTATAATGTCATAAACTAAATTGATTTGGACCTTACTTCCATGTAGCAACCCATATATCAAAAGCAGTTTCATTCATTACAATTTTTGATCTTGTTGCAGTTCCTCTAATTGCGCCTGTTAATCTATCTAAGACAATGTCATCAGGGATATTTTCAGCTGTAAATGTTCCAATAAAAATGCTACATTTGGGTGGTGGGACATAGTTTGGATAATACTTCATAAAAGTAACTCTATCTGCTTTGTAATGACATTCAACTCCATTATAACCTTCACAGTTTACTATAAAATAAATAATTACTATAATATATACCTGTAATCAGCAAACAACAAAGCAATAAAAGAGTAAAGCTCATTAATAATTAGAGATCTTATTTAAATAAGAAATCGATATACTACGAAGATAGTCCAATTAAATGAAGTATTTAAGATTTTACGTAAAGATATTGGATTTTCAATGTGGTGCGAAAAACTAACCAAAAATTTATTTTTTAATGAAATTTACAGTGTTGTGTGTTATCTGTATGACTAATATTGTTATAAATGAATAGTACTATATGTTATGCCTTCATTGTGTGTTGGTAGTTTCAAGTATGAGTATAGTTATTTTCATTTGAAAGTTGGAGAAGAAGCTACAATCAATAAACCAACTGATTTAAAAGGAGGTCTATATGTTGTTGATAAAAAATTACCAGAAGGTTTATGGCTTGACCCAAACAGTGGATATATTTCTGGAGTTCCAACTGCTGAATCAAATGGCTATTACACCATAACATATAATGCAGGAAAAGAAGATGCTGCTGTTTGCAGATTAAAAATTGTTTGTATGTTTAAATCCTTAATTTTCCTAGGCATGTCTGCTCTAGTTATAAGTTGTGGAGTTTCTAAGCTAACAACTGTTTCTCTTATTAATACAGTTGTAGTTTGTACATCCACAAGTGAAATTCCTGAAGATGGTTGGTCAATATCCCCAAAAGATGTGAAAGGTATTACTCAAGATGGTCCAAATTTGAGATTTAATAATTTCAATCCTTATTAAATAAAGGTATTTATGTTAGATTTAATGATTTGGAAACAACAAGATGTGGTGATTATTATGATGGTATATCTGTTTATGATTTCTATGAAGGTGTAATGAATGATTTATATGGATTAATTGATTTTGAACAATGGAAAAGTAAGATGGGAATATCTATTTCTAGAAAAGTAACATCATTCAATGGTACAATGGATGGATTTATTGATATTGAAACAGCTGGTGAATATACATTCTATATGCAAACTGGTAATGAAATGAATGGTCGAGTGTTTATTGATGATGTAGAAATATTATCAGATTGGAGTGAATGTAAAGAATTTAATGAATCATTACAATCAACAAAAGTTCAATTAGAGAGTGGTTTGCGAAGAGTAATAATCGAATTCATGGGAGGTGAAGGATTAGATTTTAGATTTGTATTTGACTATTCAACACCAGATAGTTCAACAAGAAAACCAATTCCATTTAAATATTCCAAATCTTCTTTTGATCCAGTAATGTTTTTATCTACCGATTCTTTAGAAGTAAGTTGGTTATATGATGCTTTCAGTTTAACTCCCCTTCATGTTTCAAGAGGTGTTCCAACAAGTTGTTGGATTACTAATAATGCTCAATTACCTGAAGGATCAGAAGTAACAGTTGAAGGTATAAAAGGTCATCCACAATCTGTAATGGAACAAACAGAATATAAAGTGAAATGTAAGAATCGAGATAGTGAAACAAATGAAATAACAATAAAACTTTGTATAACAAAGAAAACAATAGAAGGAGTTCGATCTTATTATTATAAACCTCATGATTTTGATACAAGTTTATTTACTAAATATGGACCAAGTGTAGATGGTTTAGAAGCATCTTACATTCAAAAGCAAAATCAGCCATTTATAGAAGAAACTCAAGAGAAACCTCATCCTGAAGGATTGAGTGAAGAATTTCTTGATGATTATGGTGTTTATTGGGAAGGTTATCTTCATGCACAAAAAGAAGATATTGGTATTAATACTTTCAAAATAAATGCCGAAGGTGGTTATTGGATTTATATTGATAATAAAGAAATATTATCTAAACCAGGAAGAAATAAGGTAGATAATCCAAGTTATTTTGATTATGAATTGACTGATGATTCATTCTTTGTTCAAATCTATTATGTTTCACATTATAGTTATTCATCATTCTCACTTTCCAAGAAGTTGATTAGTGAAACTGAAAATGATTATAGTAAAGTTCTTCCATTTAGATATGTTCCAGAAAATAATTATTTTATGATGAGTCAAAGTACAGCTACTTATCTAAAAGGTCAAGTAGTAGAAAATAAAGCAATTCCAGTTGAAGATTTTGATTGTAAAGATGTAAAAGTTAATCCTCCATTACCCGATGGTTTAGAAGCTCATTGTTCAAATAATCCATTCAATCCAGTAATAATCGCAGGAACTGCAACCAGTGAAAGGTTTATGGAAATGAAAGAACATACAATAACAGTAACAAGTTCAAAAGATAAATCTGTTTCAACAACAATTTATATTTCTGTAAAACGTATAATTTATGTAATAACTATTGTTTAAATAGCTGTTGAATCGCCATCTGGTTTTTATATATTAGATCTTCAAAGTGGAAAGAAATATAGTGATGAGATTACTTTAGTTGTAGGTGAATTCTATGATCTTCAATTCCATGTAGAAAATGGATATGTAATTTCATTTGGTATAGAGAATATTCCAGTTGGATTTACATTTAATTGGGAAAGTTCAACACTTTCAGGAAGTGCAAAAAATATATTAGATGTAGATATATTAGTAAATGCAATTTTTGGACTTTCAGATGGTGATAGTAAACTATTTACATTTAAAATAAAAGCAGATGGTGGATGTGAAAATGGGGTGAGACATGTATTTCATTTTAGTAATGATTTTGTTGATAATGGACAGTATTTAAAACTTACTGTAAGTGCATCAAATGATGATGTTGTATATGATGTGTATGAAAAAGAAACAGTTAGTTTACCTCGTAGTTACAGTAAATGTCTTCCAGAGGATACCTATAAAATCTATGTAAGTGTTAAGTTTGATTATTATTTAACAATTTATAATAATGGTTTAAGAATTTATAGACTACATGCTAATTATCCTAATGGTGAATCTCAAAGTGTTATACTAAACACAGGTATATATATAATTATTGTAAATATTATAATTATTATTTGTAATAGAACCTGTTTTACCTAAATTCCATTATACAACAAATAATGTAACATATTATCAAAATGATGAACTACTTTTAATTCCAAAGATTGAAGCATATATTGAATATTTCACCATTACACCTTCTACATTACCAAAAGGTATTATATTCAACAACATAACAGGAAGAATATATGGAACAGCCGAAGAAGTAACAAAGATAACAAATTATAAGATTATAGCTCATAATGATAAAGGTGAAGTTAGTGTAGAAATGATAATTCAAATTCTTCCAGATACACAAGAAGATGATTGTGAAAATGCAGGAAAGTTCTTAGTTGGATTGACATTATATGTTGGGGATAATTACGATATACCTGCTTATCAGTTAATAAATTCAAAAGATGAAGTTGTGTTTGAAAGATCAAAGAATTCATTTTTTGGAAGCACCATTGACAGAGTAAAGATATGTATAACAAAAAGATTATATATATTCAGATTAATTAACTACGGTGATATTTCACGATATTATGATTCAAATATTACTATTTCTGCTGGTAATTCAATTATTGGAATGTACACATTGTTTAATTCTGATAATGGCGAAGTAAATAAAACATTTGACTGTATGTAGGATTATATTATTATTATATATTAAATAGTTAACTATCTTATTGATACTCATACTGAATGGCAATATAGTCAAGAATATGTTCCAAATTGGGAATTTAAGAATGGATCAGTTTCATGGCAATCATCAACAATCAAAGCACTTCCACAAACATCATTATCTAAGCCAACATATTATTTAAGATATGCATTAACATTCTCTAAATATGATCAGTATGCAGGATATTTCATTAGAATTAAACATAAATCAGGTGTAATAGTTCGAGTAAATGGAAGAGTAATATTTCGAGATAATTTACCAGTTGGTGATGTCGATGAAAATACACCTGGAGATAGTGCTTATGAAAGAGCAAAAGAAGAGAATTTCATATTGCCAATCGATGATTTAAATGAAACTGCTATAATAACTTATGAAATTCATAAAAGTCCAAATGATGATAATTTCCCAAATGAAGATAAATTCTTTATATTCCCTTTACATGGAGATAATGATGAAGAATGTATTGTATTATCACTTCATGGAGGAAGAGTGACAGATTCATCTAGTAAAAGTTATGGTAAAGATGAAGATTCTACATCTAAAAATGCATTTGATCTATCAAATGATGCATGGGTAGATTGGTATGGAACAGTAGATGGTCATTCATATGCAGATTATTCATTTGGTGAAAATAATCACTATGCTTTTAATCAGTTTACAATCACATCTTATACTAATACACCATATTGTTATCCAATAAAAGTATCACTAAGTGGTGTGACAGATACAGGAAAAGTTGATATAGTTCCATTAGATCCAGTTAATTATATGAATTTGAAGACAAAATCTCCTGGAAAAGCTTCATTCAATGTAGATCCTTATACATTATATAATAGTTTAAGAGTAGATATACCAAAATCTAACCAATATGAATGGAATGATAAACAAATGGAAGTAGAAAAAATAGGATATCATTTATGTCGTACTAAAAAATGTCCTATTAATTCTATAGCAAATCTTACAGAAGGAATATCAAACACATTCTTTAAAGCGAATTGTACAACTCCAAGTATATCTGGTGAAAGATATTTCTACTGTTCAAACCTTGGTGTTTGGATTGAAGTAAATACAACATGCAAAGAACCACCTAAATTTATCAATTCAGAATTAACTTTTACTTTTGAAGCTGGTATTCGTTATCATCAAGAATCAATATATGAAGTAACAGGAAATCCAACATATTATTATTTTAACTGTCCTAGTTGTCCATCAAATAAATTTATTCCTGATATGATATATGATAAAGACAGTGGTTTAATAAATGGAACTCCAATAAAAAGTGGGACATTTATAGTAACATTTACAGCTTGGAGTAAGTATGGATCAGATGAAATAACAATGACAATTATAATAAATCCAACCAATAAAGTAATTGTGTATTCATATATAGCAATTTTTCAAGCTGCTGTTTATGAAAGAATTAATACCTTATCAATTATTTTGGGTAGAAAGTACTACACCAGTAACATATAGTGTAGAGGAACTTCCACAAGGTTTATACTTAAATTCATCAGCTGGTTATCTTTATGGTAAAGCAGTTACACCATCTGATAAAGATTATTTATTTACAATAAAAAAATACAGCAGGTCATTTTGCTACAAGAACAATTAGAATTATAATCGCATTACCTTTTACACCAGTAATGGTTGAATCTGTAGATAAATTAGAATTAGTATATATGTATGATTATCAAAATCAATATCCAGTAGTATGTTATGCTAAGGAATTAAGTTACAGTATTGATAAAGATTTACCTTCAAATTTAACTTATGATAGAACAACTGGTGTAATGAGTGGAAAAGTAACAGCTCCAATTCAATCAGCTGTTAATTATACATTCTCATGTTATGCTAAAGGTGAAACAATTTTAAAAGTAATTCCAGTTTCAATAATTGAATCAGATAATCCAGTAATAATAAGTCATAATGAATCTGTTACATTAATAGCAGGTGAAGAATTATTCAATGCTCAATTCTTTGTAGTAAGTGGAAATAATTTAGTTTATTCAATCACTCCGACATTACCTATTGGAATAACACTGGATTCGAAGAATGGAAGATTTTCTGGTTATGCCAAAACAGATAATCAAAATAAAACTTATGCAATCAATGTATCTAATGGAAAAGTGTCAATTCAATTGAAAATGTCAATCGAAATAATAAAAAGTGATAAACCAATAATCCCTGATTCAACAATAAAGAAAAATATAACAGTAGCAACAGGAACATTAGTGTCAATTCAATTATTTGATGTAGTTGGAGATGGTATATCAGTTTCAGTAAATCCACCATTACCAGATGGTTTTTATAATTTATTCCTCTGGTTATTTACAAGGAGTTTCCGTAGTTGATGTTGAACCACAAGATTATTTAATAACAGTAACAGATATGAATGGCAAATCAGCGTGTGTAGCAATCACATTAGAATTTATAGCAAAGAAATGTGCAGCAAATGGTGGTTTTCCAGAAACTTTAGTGGGAGATAATGCTATAATGAAATGTGGAGGAGGTTAATCTGGTTATATAATGAGAAGATGTATTTATGCCAATGGAAATGCAATCTGGCAATCTCCAATCGATGAATGTTCAGGAAGTATGGTTGGTCCGTTAATTGGAATAATAATTGGTTGTATAATTGGAGGAGGAGTTTTATTTTTAGGAAGTTATTGTATTTATGTTCGAATAGGTGGAGGTAAGAAACATGTTCGAAAAACAACAGAGCATATAGTTGATGCTTTGAAAGGTACAGGTGTAAGAATATAATCTGACTTAGATAAATATTATTATATTCATTTCATTTGAAATACATAACATAAAGATTAATATTTTGCTTAAAATTGTTACAAAGAAACAAAATTACATATAAGTATTACAACATCTTACAAATCATCAGTGTCATATTCTACATCACTTTCTATTTCATTTCTGTTGTTATGGTATGGATTAGAGTTGACATTCAATATATCAAATGATTTACTAATCGCTATATCATCTATTGATGCTAACAATCTAGATTTCTGTTTTTTTGATGGTTTTAATGACGAACCTACTTTTAATTTTCTTCCATTTATATAACTATTCTTCAATAATAAATAAGCAAAATTAGTAACAGCATGATTTTCAAATTCAATAAAGCAATAACCATGATTAGTAATACACATACCTTCAGGACTATGATCTTCTAAATGTATCTAATAAATAAATAAAAAATAAAAAAAAAATATATACTTTTAATGAAGAACTAAGTAAATGATTTAATGATAACATTATATCATTACTAGTCATTCCATAGTTTAAATTTCCTATATATAATGTTCGATGATCTTCTACATTGCTAGTACGGCATAAATTACCTTTGATTGGAATTCCAAATATTGTCAAAACTGGAGATAAAGATTTTTCTTTTTCTGTTGTATTTTCAAAATATAAAAATGCATGTCTATTTATAAACATAGAAGTAAATACGATGTAGTAGTTTTTTTCTTTTTTACTATTATTATTATTATTATTATTATTATTATTGACTGGATTTGAGAATATTTCAGCTGTTACTACCTTACCAATATGTTTAAACGATTCTTGTAAGTTTTTCAATGTTATTCCATTTGGTAAATTATCAATGAATATTTTATAACAATTTACTTTCATTTGGAATTCTTTCATATTCATTTTCTAGTTTCTATTTCATATTATATATATATATATATACTATTCCATTGATTTCACCTCCTATATTTTGACTTACAAAATATGGCTATTTAATAATTATATATAATAATATACAACTCCTTTCTTTACATTATCATCATTATCTTTACTTATATTATCATTATATTCATTCTTATTACTCTCTTCATTTATGTTGGATTTATTATTATTATCACTTTCATTCCACACATCAGATACTGAATGGTTATTTTTATTTGGTTTATTATCATCTAATGATGGTAATGAATAGGCTCTTACTGCTCTTATAGTGATTGGTTGATCTTTCATTTTACGAGAATCTAATAATGTTTGTACATTTAATGTATAAATCTAATAAATAATAATAATAATAATAATAATATACACATTTCTTAATAAATGACTAATTAAATAGAAATGTTCTCCATTATTGTCTTACATAGTTTTATAAATTTGCACTATTAAATATATTTATATTCATGTATATATATATATATATATATATATACACTTGT
>NGBS01001434.1:0-12052 GCA_002245135.1 Proteromonas lacertae | reverse complement strand
GAAGAGTAAAGATGAATTACAAAAGAATAAAGATGAATTAGAAAGTGAGTTAATGGATTGAAAGAGCAATTGAATCAATCAAATAGTGATAAAGATGAATTACAGAAGAGTAAAGATGAATTACAAAAGAATAAAGATGAATTGGAAAGTGAGTTAAATGGATTGAAAGAGCAATTGAATCAATCAAATAGTGATAAAGATGAATTACAGAAGAGTAAAGATGAATTACAAAAGAATAAAGATGAATTAGAAAGTGAGTTAAATGGATTGAAAGAGCAATTGAATCAATCAAATAGTGATAAAGATGAATTACAGAAGAGTAAAGATGAATTACAAAAGAATAAAGATGAATTAGAAAGTGAGTTAAATGGATTGAAAGAGCAATTGAATCAATCAAATAGTGATAAAGATGAATTACAGAAGAGTAAAGATGAATTACAAAGAATAAAGATGAATTAGAAAGTGAGTTAAATGGATTGAAAGAGCAATTGAATCAATCAAATAGTGATAAAGATGAATTACAGAAGAGTAAAGATGAATTACAAAAGAATAAAGATGAATTAGAAAGTGAGTTAAATGGATTGAAAGAGCAATTGAATCAATCAAATAGTGATAAAGATGAATTACAGAAGAGTAAAGATGAATTACAAAAGAATAAAGATGAATTAGAAAGTGAGTTAAATGGATTGAAAGAGCAATTGAATCAATCAAATAGTGATAAAGATGAATTACAGAAGAGTAAAGATGAATTACAAAAGAATAAAGATGAATTGGAAAGTGAGTTAAATGGATTGAAAGAGCAATTGAATCAATCAAATAGTGATAAAGATGAATTACAGAAGAGTAAAGATGAATTACAAAAGAATAAAGATGAATTAGAAAGTGAGTTAAATGGATTGAAAGCAATTGAATCAATCAAATAGTGATAAAGATGAATTACAGAAGAGTAAAGATGAATTACAAAAGAATAAAGATGAATTGAAAGTGAGTTAAATGGATTGAAAGAGCAATTGAATCAATCAAATAGTGATAAAGATGATTACAGAAGAGTAAAGATGAATTACAAAAGAATAAAGATGAATTGGAAAGTGAGTTAAATGGATTGAAAGAGCAATTGAATCAATCAAATAGTGATAAAGATGAATTACAGAAGAGTAAAGATGAATTACAAAAGAATAAAGATGAATTGGAAAGTGAGTTAAATGGATTGAAAGAGCAATTGAATCAATCAAATAGTGATAAAGATGAATTACAGAAGAGTAAAGATGAATTACAAAAGAATAAAGATGAATTGGAAAGTGAGTTAAATGGATTGAAAGAGCAATTGAATCAATCAAATAGTGATAAAGATGAATTACAGAAGAGTAAAGATGAATTACAAAGAATAAAGATGAATTGAAAGTGAGTTAAATGGATTGAAAGAGCAATTGAATCAATCAAATAGTGATAAAGATGAATTACAGAAGAGTAAGATGAATTACAAAAGAATAAAGATGAATTAGAAAGTGAGTTAAATGGATTGAAAGCAATTGAGAATGAGAAGATAAAGATGAATTTAAAGATGAATTAAAGTGAGTTAAATGGATTGAAAGAGCAATTGAATCAATCAATAGTGATAAAGATGAATTACAGAAGAGTAAAGATGAATTACAAAAGAATAAAGATGAATTGAAAGTGAGTTAAATGGATTGAAAGAGCAATTGAATCAATCAAATAGTGATAAAGATGAATTACAGAAGAGTAAAGATGAATTACAAAAGAATAAAGATGAATTAGAAAGTGAGTTAAATGGATTGAAAGAGCAATTGAATCAATCAAATAGTGATAAAGATGAATTACAGAAGAGTAAAGATGAATTACAAAAGAATAAAGATGAATTAGAAAGTGAGTTAAATGGATTGAAAGAGCAATTGAATCAATCAAATAGTGATAAAGATGAATTACAGAAGAGTAAAGATGAATTACAAAAGAATAAAGATGAATTAAAGTGAGTTAAATGGATTGAAAGAGCAATTGAATCAATCAAATAGTGATAAAGATGAATTACAGAAGAGTAAAGATGAATTACAAAAGAATAAAGATGAATTGGAAAGTGAGTTAAATGGATTGAAAGAGCAATTGATCAATCAAATAGTGATAAAGATGAATTACAGATAAAATTACAAAAGAATAAGATGAATTGAAAGTGAGTTAAATGGATTGAAAGAGCAATTGAATCAATCAAATAGTGATAAAGATGAATTACAGAAGAGTAAAGATGAATTACAAAAGAATAAAGATGAATTAGAAAGTGAGTTAAATGGATTGAAAGAGCAATTGAATCAATCAAATAGTGATAAAGATGAATTACAGAAGAGTAAAGATGAATTACAAAAGAATAAAGATGAATTAAAGTGAGTTAAATGGATTGAAAGAGCAATTGAATCAATCAAATAGTGATAAAGATGAATTACAGAAGAGTAAAGATGAATTACAAAAGAATAAAGATGAATTAGAAGTGAGTTAAATGGATTGAAAGAGCAATTGAATCAATCAAATAGTGATAAAGATGAATTACAGAAGAGTAAAGATGAATTACAAAGAATAAAGATGAATTGGAAAGTGAGTTAAATGGATTGAAAGAGCAATTGAATCAATCAAATAGTGATAAAGATGAATTACAGAAGAGTAAAGATGAATTACAAAAGAATAAAGATGAATTGAAAGTGAGTTAAATGGATTGAAAGAGCAATTGAATCAATCAAATAGTGATAAAGATGAATTACAGAAGAGTAAAGATGAATTACAAAAGAATAAAGATGAATTAGAAAGTGAGTTAAATGGATTGAAAGAGCAATTGAATCAATCAAATAGTGATAAAGATGAATTACAGAAGAGTAAAGATGAATTACAAAAGAATAAAGATGAATTAGAAAGTGAGTTAAATGGATTGAAAGAGCAATTGAATCAATCAAATAGTGATAAAGATGAATTACAGAAGAGTAAGATGAATTACAAAAGAATAAGATGAATTAGAAAGTGAGTTAAATGGATTGAAAGAGCAATTGAATCAATCAAAAATAGTGATAAAGATGAATTACAGAAGAGTAAAGATGAATTACAAAAGAATAAAGATGAATTAGGAAAGTGAGTTAAATGGATTGAAAGAGCAATTGAATCAATCAAATAGTGATAAAGATGAATTACAGAAGAGTAAAGATGAATTACAAAAGAATAAAGATGAATTAGAAAGTGAGTTAAATGATTGAAAGAGCAATTGAATCAATCAAATAGTGATAAAGATGAATTACAGAAGAGTAAAGATGAATTACAAAAGAATAAAGATGAATTAGAAGTGAGTTAAATGGATTGAAAGAGCAATTGAATCAATCAAATAGTGATAAAGATGAATTACAGAAGAGTAAAGATGAATTACAAAAGAATAAAGATGAATTAGAAAGTGAGTTAAATGGATTGAAAGAGCAATTGAATCAATCAAATAGTGATAAAGATGAATTACAGAAGAGTAAAGATGAATTACAAAAGAATAAAGATGAATTAGAAAGTGAGTTAAATGGATTGAAAGAGCAATTGAATCAATCAAATAGTGATAAAGATGAATTACAGAAGAGTAAAGATGAATTACAAAAGAATAAAGATGAATTAGAAAGTGAGTTAAATGGATTGAAAGAGCAATTGAATCAATCAAATAGTGATAAAGATGAATTACAGAAGAGTAAAGATGAATTACAAAAGAATAAAGATGAATTAGAAAGTGAGTTAAATGGATTGAAAGAGCAATTGAATCAATCAAATAGTGATAAAGATGAATTACAGAAGAGTAAAGATGAATTACAAAAGAATAAAGATGAATTAGAAGTGAGTTAAATGGATTGAAAGAGCAATTGAATCAATCAAATAGTGATAAAGATGAATTACAGAAGAGTAAAGATGAATTACAAAAGAATAAAGATGAATTGGAAAGTGAGTTAAATGGATTGAAAGAGCAATTGAATCAATCAAATAGTGATAAAGATGAATTACAGAAGAGTAAAGATGAATTACAAAAGAATAAAGATGAATTAGAAAGTGAGTTAAATGGATTGAAAGAGCAATTGAATCAATCAAATAGTGATAAAGATGAATTACAGAAGAGTAAAGATGAATTACAAAAGAATAAAGATGAATTAGAAAGTGAGTTAAATGGATTGAAAGAGCAATTGAATCAATCAAATAGTGATAAAGATGAATTACAGAAGAGTAAAGATGAATTACAAAAGAATAAAGATGAATTGGAAAGTGAGTTAAATGGATTGAAAGAGCAATTGAATCAATCAAATAGTGATAAAGATGAATTACAGAAGAGTAAAGATGAATTACAAAAGAATAAAGATGAATTAGAAAGTGAGTTAAATGGATTGAAAGAGCAATTGAATCAATCAAATAGTGATAAAGATGAATTACAGAAGAGTAAAGATGAATTACAAAAGAATAAAGATGAATTAGAAAGTGAGTTAAATGGATTGAAAGAGCAATTGAATCAATCAAATAGTGATAAAGATGAATTACAGAAGAGTAAAGATGAATTACAAAAGAATAAAGATGAATTAGAAAGTGAGTTAAATGGATTGAAAGAGCAATTGAATCAATCAAATAGTGATAAAGATGAATTACAGAAGAGTAAAGATGAATTACAAAAGAATAAAGATGAATTAGAAAGTGAGTTAAATGGATTGAAAGAGCAATTGAATCAATCAAATAGTGATAAAGATGAATTACAGAAGAGTAAAGATGAATTACAAAAGAATAAAGATGAATTAGGAAAGTGAGTTAAATGGATTGAAAAGAGCAATTGAATCAATCAAATAGTGATAAAGATGAATTACAGAAGAGTAAAGATGAATTACAAAAGAATAAAGATGAATTAGAAAGTGAGTTAAATGGATTGAAAGAGCAATTGAATCAATCAAATAGTGATAAAGATGAATTACAGAAGAGTAAAGATGAATTACAAAAGAATAAAGATGAATTGGAAAGTGAGTTAAATGGATTGAAAGAGCAATTGAATCAATCAAATAGTGATAAAGATGAATTACAGAAGAGTAAAGATGAATTACAAAAGAATAAAGATGAATTGGAAAGTGAGTTAAATGGATTGAAAGAGCAATTGAATCAATCAAATAGTGATAAAGATGAATTACAGAAGAGTAAAGATGAATTACAAAAGAATAAAGATGAATTAGGAAAGTGGAGTTAAATGGATTGAAAGAGCAATTGAATCAATCAAATAGTGATAAAGATGAATTACAGAAGAGTAAAGATGAATTACAAAAGAATAAAGATGAATTGGAAAGTGAGTTAAATGGATTGAAAGAGCAATTGAATCAATCAAATAGTGATAAAGATGAATTACAGAAAGTAAAGATGAATTACAAAAGAATAAAGATGAATTGGAAAGTGAGTTAAATGGATTGAAAGAGCAATTGAATCAATCAAATAGTGATAAAGATGAATTACAGAAGAGTAAAGATGAATTACAAAAGAATAAAGATGAATTGGAAAGTGAGTTAAATGGATTGAAAGAGCAATTGAATCAATCAAATAGTGATAAAGATGAATTACAGAAGAGTAAAGATGAATTACAAAAGAATAAAGATGAATTGGAAAGTGAGTTAAATGGATTGAAAGAGCAATTGAATCAATCAAATAGTGATAAAGATGAATTACAGAAGAGTAAAGATGAATTACAAAAGAATAAAGATGAATTGGAAAGTGAGTTAAATGGATTGAAAGAGCAATTGAATCAATCAAATAGTGATAAAGATGAATTACAGAAGAGTAAAGATGAATTACAAAAGAATAAAGATGAATTGGAAAGTGGAGTTAAATGGATTGAAAGAGCAATTGAATCAATCAAATAGTGATAAAGATGAATTACAGAAGAGTAAAGATGAATTACAAAAGAATAAAGATGAATTAGAAAGTGAGTTAAATGGATTGAAAGAGCAATTGAATCAATCAAATAGTGATAAAGATGAATTACAGAAGAGTAAAGATGAATTACAAAAGAATAAAGATGAATTTAGAAAGTGAGTTAAATGGATTGAAAGAGCAATTGAATCAATCAAATAGTGATAAAGATGAATTACAGAAGAGTAAAGATGAATTACAAAAGAATAAAGATGAATTAGAAAGTGAGTTAAATGGATTGAAAGAGCAATTGAATCAATCAAATAGTGATAAAGATGAATTACAGAAGAGTAAAGATGAATTACAAAAGAATAAAGATGAATTGGAAAGTGAGTTAAATGGATTGAAAGAGCAATTGAATCAATCAAATAGTGATAAAGATGAATTACAGAAGAGTAAAGATGAATTACAAAAGAATAAAGGATGAATTGGAAAGTGAGTTAAATGGATTGAAAGAGCAATTGAATCAATCAAATAGTGATAAAGAATGAATTACAGAAGAGTAAAGATGAATTACAAAAGAATAAAGATGAATTGGAAAGTGAGTTAAATGGATTGAAAGAGCAATTGAATCAATCAAATAGTGATAAAGATGAATTACAGAAGAGTAAAGATGAATTACAAAAGAATAAAGATGAATTGGAAAGTGAGTTAAATGGATTGAAAGAGCAATTGAATCAATCAAATAGTGATAAAGATGAATTACAGAAGAGTAAAGATGAATTACAAAAGAATAAAGATGAATTAGAAAGTGAGTTAAATGGATTGAAAGAGCAATTGAATCAATCAAATAGTGATAAAATGAATACAGAAGATAAAGATGAATTACAAAAGAATAAAGATGAATTAGAAAGTGAGTTAAATGGATGAAAGAGCAATGAATCAATCAAATAGTGATAAAGATGAATTACAGAAGAGTAAAGATGAATTACAAAGAATAAAGATGATTGGAAAGTGAGTTAAATGGATTGAAAGAGCAATTGAATCAATCAAAAGTGATAAAGATGATTACAGAAGAGTAAAGATGAATTACAAAAGAATAAAGATGAATTAGAAAGTGAGTTAAATGGATTGAAAGAGCAATTGAATCAATCAAATAGTGATAAAGATGAATTACAGAAGAGTAAAGATGAATTACAAAAGAATAAAGATGAATTGGAAAGTGAGTTAAATGGATTGAAAGAGCAATTGAATCAATCAAATAGTGATAAAGATGAATTACAGAAGAGTAAAGATGAATTACAAAAGAATAAAGATGAATTGAAAGTGAGTTAAATGGATTGAAAGACAATTGAATCAATCAAATAGTGATAAAGATGAATTACAGAAGAGTAAAGATGAATTACAAAAGAATAAAGATGAATTAGAAAGTGAGTTAAATGGATTGAAAGAGCAATTGAATCAATCAAATAGTGATAAAATGAATTACAGAAGAGTAAAGATGAATTACAAAAGAATAAAGATAATTGGAAAGTGAGTTAAATGGATTGAAAGAGCAATTGAATCAATCAAATAGTGATAAAGATGAATTAAG
This sequence comes from Proteromonas lacertae, assembly GCA_002245135.1. NCBI lineage: Eukaryota > Bigyra > Opalinata > Proteromonadidae > Proteromonas > Proteromonas lacertae. Next base: position 4,569 of record NGBS01001434.1, on the reverse strand, counting down.
AGATGAATTACAAAGAATAAAGATGAATTAGAAAGTGAGTTAAATGGATTGAAAGAGCAATTGAATCAATCAAATAGTGATAAAGATGAATTACAGAAGAGTAAAGATGAATTACAAAAGAATAAAGATGAATTGAAAGTGAGTTAAATGGATTGAAAGAGCAATTGAATCAATCAAATAGTGATAAAGATGAATTACAGAAGAGTAAAGATGAATTACAAAAGAATAAAGATGAATTGGAAAGTGAGTTAAATGGATTGAAAGAGCAATTGAATCAATCAATAGTGATAAAGATGAATTACAGAAGAGTAAAGATGAATTACAAAAGAATAAAGATGAATTAGAAAGTGAGTTAAATGGATTGAAAGAGCAATTGAATCAATCAAATAGTGATAAAGATGAATTACAGAAGAGTAAAGATGAATTGAATAAAGATTGGAAAGTGAGTTAAATGGATTGAAAGAGCAATTGAATCAATCAAATAGTGATAAAGATGAATTACAGAAGAGTAAAGATGAATTACAAAAGAATAAAGATGAATTGAAAGTGAGTTAAATGGATTGAAAGAGCAATTGAATCAATCAAATAGTGATAAAGATGAATTACAGAAGAGTAAAGATGAATTACAAAAGAATAAAGATGAATTAGAAAGTGAGTTAAATGGATTGAAAGAGCAATTGAATCAATCAAATAGTGATAAAGATGAATTACAGAAGAGTAAAGATGAATTACAAAAGAATAAAGATGAATTGAAAGTGAGTTAAATGGATTGAAAGAGCAATTGAATCAATCAAATAGTGATAAGATGAATTACAGAAGATAAAGATGAAAGATAAAGATGAATTGAAAGTGAGTTAAATGGATTGAAAGAGCAATTGAATCAATCAAATAGTGATAAAGATGAATTACAGAAGAGTAAAGATGAATTACAAAAGAATAAAGATGAATTAGAAAGTGAGTTAAATGGATTGAAAGAGCAATTGAATCAATCAAATAGTGATAAAGAATTACAGAAGAGTAAAGATGAATTACAAAGAATAAAGATGAATTGAAAGTGAGTTAAATGGATTGAAAGAGCAATTGAATCAATCAAATAGTGATAAAGATGAATTACAGAAGAGTAAAGATGAATTACAAGTGAGTTAAATGGATTGAAAGAGAAATAGTGATAAAGATGAATTACAGAAGAGTAAAGATGAATTACAAAGAATAAAGATGAATTGGAAAGTGAGTTAAATGGATTGAAAGAGCAATTGAATCAATCAAATAGTGATAAAGATGAATTACAGAAGAGTAAAGATGAATTACAAAAATAAAGATGAATTAGAAAGTGAGTTAAATGGATTGAAAGAGCAATTGATATAAAGATGAATTACAGAAAGTAAGATGAATACTAAATGGATTGAAAGAGCAATTGAATCAATCAAATAGTGATAAAGATGAATTACAGAAGAGTAAAGATGAATTACAAAAGAATAAAGATGAATTGAAAGTGAGTTAAATGGATTGAAAGAGCAATTGAATCAATCAAATAGTGATAAAGATGAATTACAGAAGAGTAAAGATGAATTACAAAAGAATAAAGATGAATTAGAAAGTGAGTTAAATGGATTGAAAGAGCAATTGAATCAATCAAATAGTGATAAAGATGAATTACAGAAGAGTAAAGATGAATTACAAAAGAATAAAGATGAATTAGAAAGTGAGTTAAATGGATTGAAAGAGCAATTGAATCAATCAAATAGTGATAAAGATGAATTACAGAAGAGTAAAGATGAATTACAAAAGAATAAAGATGAATTAGAAAGTGAGTTAAATGGATTGAAAGAGCAATTGAATCAATCAAATAGTGATAAAGATGAATTACAGAAGAGTAAAGATGAATTACAAAGTGAGTAAATGGATTGAAAGAGCAATTGAATCAATCAAATAGTGATGAATTACAGAAAAGATGAATTACAAAAGAATAAAGATGAATTGAAAGTGAGTTAAATGGATTGAAAGAGCAATTGAATCAATCAAATAGTGATAAAGATGAATTACAGAAGAGTAAAGATGAATTACAAAAGAATAAAGATGAATTAGAAAGTGAGTTAAATGGATTGAAAGAGCAATTGAATCAATCAAATAATAAGATGAATTACAGAAGAGTAAAGATGAATTACAAAAGAATAAAGATGAATTGAAAGTGAGTTAAATGGATTGAAAGAGCAATTGAATCAATCAAATAGAGATGAATACAATTACGAAAGTGAGTTAAATGGATTGAAAATTGAATCAATCAAATAGTGATAAAGATGAATTACAGAAAGTAAAGATGAATTACAAAAGAATAAAGATGAATTGGAAAGTGAGTTAAATGGATTGAAAGAGCAATTGAATCAATCAAATAGTGATAAAGATGAATTACAGAAGAGTAAAGATGAATTACAAAAGAATAAAGATGAATTAGAAAGTGAGTTAAATGGATTGAAAGAGCAATTGAATCAATCAAATAGTGAAAGATGAATTACAGAAGAGTAAAGATGAATTACAAAAGAATAAAGATGAATTGAAAGTGAGTTAAATGGATTGAAAGAGCAATTGAATCAATCAAATAGTGATAAAGATGAATTACAGAAGAGTAAAGATGAATTACAAAAGAATAAAGATGAATTGGAAAGTGAGTTAAATGGATTGAAAGAGCAATTGAATCAATCAAATAGTGATAAAGATGAATTACAGAAGAGTAAAGATGAATTACAAAAGAATAAAGATGAATTGGAAAGTGAGTTAAATGGATTGAAAGAGCAATTGAATCAATCAAATAGTGATAAAGATGAATTACAGAAGAGTAAAGATGAATTACAAAAGAATAAAGATGAATTAGAAAGTGAGTTAAATGGATTGAAAGAGCAATTGAATCAATCAAATAGTGATAAAGATGAATTACAGAAGAGTAAAGATGAATTACAAAAGAATAAAGATGAATTGGAAAGTGAGTTAAATGGATTGAAAGAGCAATTGAATCAATCAAATAGTGATAAAGATGAATTACAGAAGAGTAAAGATGAATTACAAAAGAATAAAGATGAATGAAAGTGAGTTAAATGGATTGAAAGAGCAATTGAATCAATCAAATAGTGATAAAGATGAATTACAGAAGAGTAAAGATGAATTACAAAAGAATAAAGATGAATTAGAAAGTGAGTTAAATGGATTGAAAGAGCAATTGAATCAATCAAATAGTGATAAAGATGAATTACAAAGATGAATTACAAAAGAATAAAGATGAATTAGAAAGTGAGTTAAATGGATTGAAAGAGCAATTGAATCAATCAAATAGTGATAAAGATGAATTACAGAAGAGTAAAGATGAATTACAAAAGAATAAAGATGAATTAGAAAGTGAGTTAAATGGATTGAAAGAGCAATTGAATCAATCAAATAGTGATAAAGATGAATTACAGAAGAGTAAAGATGAATTACAAAAGAATAAAGATGAATTAGAAAGTGAGTTAAATGGATTGAAAGAGCAATTGAATCAATCAAATAGTGATAAAGATGAATTACAGAAGAGTAAAGATGAATTACAAAAGAATAAAGATGAATAGAAAGTGAGTTAAATGGATTGAAAGAGCAATTGAATCAATCAAATAGTGATAAAGATGAATTACAGAAGAGTAAAGATGAATTACAAAAGAATAAAGATGAATTAGAAAGTGAGTTAAATGGATTGAAAGAGCAATTGAATCAATCAAATAGTGATAAAGATGAATTACAGAAGAGTAAAGATGAATTACAAAAGAATAAAGATGAATTAGAAAGTGAGTTAAATGGATTGAAAGAGCAATTGAATCAATCAAATAGTGATAAAGATGAATTACAGAAGAGTAAAGATGAATTACAAGTGAGTTAAATGGATTCAATTGAATCAATCAAATAGTGATAAAGATGAATTACAGAAGAGTAAAGATGAATTACAAAAGAATAAAGATGAATTAGAAAGTGAGTTAAATGGATTGAAAGAGCAATTGAATCAATCAAATAGTGATAAAGATGAATTACAGAAGAGTAAAGATGAATTACAAAAGAATAAAGATGAATTAGAAAGTGAGTTAAATGGATTGAAAGAGCAATTGAATCAATCAAATAGTGATAAAGATGAATTACAGAAGAGTAAAGATGAATTACAAAGAATAAAGATGAATTAGAAAGTGAGTTAAATGGATTGAAAGAGCAATTGAATCAATCAAATAGTGATAAAGATGAATTACAGAAGAGTAAAGATGAATTACAAAAGAATAAAGATGAATTGAAAGTGAGTTAAATGGATTGAAAGAGCAATTGAATCAATCAATAGTGATAAAGATGAATTACAGAAGAAAGATGAATTACAAAAGAATAAAGATGAATTAAAGTGAGTTAAATGGATTGAAGAGCAATTGAATCAATCAAATAGTGATAAAGATGAATTACAGAAGAGTAAAGATGAATTACAAAAGAATAAAGATGAATTGAAAGTGAGTTAAATGGATTGAAAGAGCAATTGAATCAATCAAATAGTGATAAAGATGATTACAGAAGAGT
>NGBS01000933.1:0-22381 GCA_002245135.1 Proteromonas lacertae | reverse complement strand
AAAGAAAACTGAGAGTGATAATCAAAACCAACAATACAGAGAAACAAGAAGAATTAATTATTTTTTAAAAATCAAATGCATCATCTTTATTAAATATAACATTATTACCATATGGAAATTTTATTTTTTGTGGGATTAGAATACAATTACCTTCAAAGTTATCCACATTATGTTCTGTAGTAGGATTTTCATACTAAAACTACATATATCACGAGTAATTTCAAAAAAGCATACTTGATGATGCCCACTTAATGACTCAAAAAATATATCTATTCTTGGTACATTATTTGTATAACCTAAATATTTGTTTAAAAATTTTTCTACATCTGGAGTTAAGATTGAATTAATTATTAGTTCGCTTGTTATTATTCTAACAGGATTTAGTATTTCTATTTGCAAATATGTTTGAAAAGCTGCATATCTTACAAAACAATAACAGTTTGGTAAAACTTGTCTTGCTTGAACAATTTCTAATTGACCATCTTACAGATTTTAATATCATGTTATTTTCACCCATAGAACTCCATTTTATACGATTCTCCATTTTCCATGAACTATCTTGATATTCACTTCGATATCCTATATAGTACATTATACTATTGACATTATAAGCAATTGAATTAGCATCACCAAAAATTGTAGAATATAAAATAGATAACATATCATGTATGCTCTTTTCCCAGCTCTCTAATTTGGTCTTTCCAATGACATTCACAATTCCATCAATTTTCTCACTAGTTGCACTATCAATACCACCACCTGATCCAGATGATCCTCCTGTACCACTATTCTTGATATCGACCAACATTTCTCTAATCGATTTAGCATCTCCTACTTTTTCTCCCAAATTGCTTGTAATCGATGTCAGTGCCCTCGTGACAGGTGTTAGATCTGTTGATACAGCTTGTTTTTTAATAGGACGACCAAACATAAAATATAGCAAAATAAACAAAAAAATATATTAGTGACAATATGGGGATTATTATTATTCCGAATCGCTGGGATAACTTGATGAATCAGTGGACTCATCATCGCTGCTATAGGAAATGAGGTGATCATATTTATTATTGTGATTATAGCTATTATTACTATTATCTCTAATTCTACTATCAAAATTCACTCTAAATTTATGATTATATAAATCGATATATAAAAATGAGTGATTACTCTGTTTAGTTGCATAATCATAATATGATTTGAAAACATCGAAATCAATCCATATATCCAAACTTGCATACAAATTTCTTAAATTAGCCATACTCAGGTTTTTGAATACCAAACAGTAATCAAGCTGTAAACGAACTGATGGAGTAATGTCAGTGACATATTGACTTGATATAATTACTTTTGACTTGTAATGACGATTTGACTTAAGTAATTTAGAAACGGATTTATTTCTTAAATCAAATGATATATCATCGAATATAAATATATTCTCTGGGTAATCATAATTATCTTTGTCTATATCTTTGATATTATCTAATACTGCATCCAATATATTCACTCTATCTTCATTCACTACTGAATCATAGCAATGGTACTCAATTTGGTTATACTTGAGCATATCAGTGATTTTCTCATATATAATATCCTTGGATATAGTTGCAACGAAAAAATACACTACTTGGTCATATCCCTTTTTTAGCAAGTGTTGGATCATATTAAATATAAGTGTAGTCTTACCACTGTTTTTCTTAGCTAAAATAAATATGTTGCAGAAAGGCTCCTGGAAATAGTCATATCCAAGGACACTATCTTTGGAGCGTTTTCCACATCCTTTGACTACTGTCTCAACAGGATTTATGACTATGTTGTTTATTTTTTCTAAATTAACTTTACTCATAACAAAAATAACAAAAACATAATTATAAGAAATATAGCCGTTATCGAAATTATTATTATTATTTTTAAACTACACTTACAATACCGCTTCCATTAATGGTGACCATACGTCCAGTGATGATATAGAAACGATGAGTGATATCATTATTAGTAAAGTCATTTGTACCAGGTGTTGAAAATTCAAAGGTTATTTTCAAATCAGTAGCCAAAGGTCTACCTGCCTGGTTCTTAATGTTGTCCAAATCCTTAGAACCAAAATTCAATATCTCAAAGAACTTGTCATTGAATTTTTCATCTTTTCTGAATATATCATACCATGAGTCTTGGAAATATTCACGGACAGTCATATAGCTATCATAATATTGCATAAGTGTATAATCTGGCTGATAGACAAAGTCATTGATCATCCATCTGAATTGTGCATTTTCAGGTACATGTGCATATCTTTTTAATGATTCTATCCATGGCCTATAGATAATGTAACGAACAAATGGTCCATTGGAACTATTCAATGTGAATGAGTAATTGAATATGCCAGAACCATGTGATGGTACTTTAATTTGATAACATCTGAAATCATTGAATTGAATAGGTTTTGATAAGCAGTATTGTTTGGTATTATTGTTGCATTGAGTATCCTTGTTGATATAAGCATAGAATTTGAAATTCTTGAATATTGCTTCATTAATATCAACTTCTGCATGTGACACTGTATAGTTTACATTATCTTTTGTTTTATCAGTTTTCAATCTTGCATATTCATCTGGTGTATATGCTTTTAATAAACCATAATTACTTGTGGTTTGAAAACGAATGCATATATACATTCTCTCTCCAAAGAATACATCACTCTTTAATGCAGCAAATGTATTGTTAAATTTACCTAATTGTAATTTGAAATGTAATATAACTGAATCTTTATACTGAACTGCATATGCTGTTGCTGCAGATGCACTAGTACTAGCTTTTAATTCAACATATCGTGTACTAGGTTCTACTTTCCACTTATTGATATCTTGAACTTTATAATTATGATTATCATCATCCCAATCTAATTGTATTCCATCATAGTAATTGTCTTGATAGAATATATCGCATCTCTTTCTAACTAATTCATCCATAAATACACGATATGGTTCATACGAATCATCAAGCTTGACCAGATCTGTTCCAGTCTGATTACAAATTCTAAAAGAGGCCAAGCCAAACCCTTCTTTAATTCCTTTTATCATACTCGGATATAAACCTTTACCGACTAAATTACCACTACCACCATCGGTTGCATAGGTACCATCAGGATAAGGATTTAATTTTACTTCGATATCGAATTGGATATATGATTTAGCTAAATTGATAATATTATCTCCACTTATCTCCCATCTAATCTCTTCTGAATAAGTATTTGTATCCAGCTTGTATTCTGATGTTAATCCCATCGGAGACAATCTCACATAATTATAGAAGGGTAGCATCACAGGGACATCTACACCATGTTTCTGTTCTTTTGGAATAGATAAAGCCATTAGAAAACAAAAGAATAAAGAAATATAAAAATTAGACTTTAAATACAACAATATCTAAATTAAACTCAATATTATCAAGATTAAGTTCATAGCCATTTTGTTGAGTAATCTGAATAGTGATCATACCATTGTTATAGGTATTATTAAATCTCTTCGATGTATTCAATATGTCATTATTCTGATATGTAATAAATGGTAACTCAGGATTTGAAACGGGTATATTTTCTAATACATTTGAATCCTGCATAATATTCACTATGTCTAATCTAATGGATATAGAATTAACCCATATCAAAGATGGACGAGATGGTAATTGAGTAAATGGGAATGGCTTAACCATAATTTCTTGTTGATTCTCTGGTTCTTCAGATGGAATATATTCTTTAAAACAACACCAGTAATTGTTTTTAGGTATACCTAATATTTTGTAACTAAGATCTTTGGTGATGATCTCTAATTTTTCTATCCAATATACTGGGTCTTTTTGATAGTATATAATATTCATATCATTAGCTACCTCAATATGATATGTTTGATTATCATCGAAATTGTCTATACGAAATAAATCTCCTTTTCCTTCTATAATAGACACATGTGAACCATCTTCATTATATGCATCATCTTTTATTCCAAAAACATCATATGTCATATTTTTTACTAAATTATTGATCATACTTAATATCTGAGTTTCATCATAGAATCCTTCTGGTATTTTGAGGTGTTTTATGATGTTTGGATACTTTGGTGTATCTACTTGAACATCATGTCTCCATCCCAATGTGAATACTAGTGAAAACTCATCATTTGTTTCTTCCTGTATAGTTGGGAATGAATTGGGTATAACAGCATGTAATAAGCTGACATGAGTATAATCATCATCGAATGATTGCAATTTTAATGTCTTCTTATACTTATTTCCTCCACCCATGGAATCAGATAATACAATCATATCAGAATTTAAGTAGTACACACGATGATTCGAAACTAACATAAGATAAAATCTATTTTGAAAATAAATTCGTTAATAATGTCAATATTGTCATTATTAGTATTAATTACACTTATATTTTTTAAAAATGAATAACGATCAGGAGCACAAATTTAGAACAGTGCCATATAACTTTTGGAACTCTGATAAACAAATACTCATTAATTGCTTTAGAAAGGATGGCAAAATGAGGGCACCAACCAAATCGAAATTATGGAATCTCATATGTGGTGATAAAAAGGAATTAACTTATAGTGAGATCAGATATATACTCAAATACGTCGATGAACAGTATAGATTAGACTTGGAATATAGATTCAAAAATGGATGTTGGTGGGATGAGAGTAAAGAGAAATTAATTCAAAGATTAGGTATTTCTGATGTAGATGAGACTGTGCGCATTACACCTAATATGTTCCTTGAGTGTGTTAACAAGATTAAGGAGAAAAGAAACCCATCCTTTGAAAAAACTCATCAATTATTAGAAAGCATTATTATGATGAATCATGAAGCTAATATATTACCTCCTCCTCCTCCTAATGATAGTAGTAATAAAGAAATAGTAGAAATACAAGTCAAGCTTGAAAATGACAATGACAATGTCAATCTCACAGATTATGACTTATCTCCAATATCACCAAGATCCATTAAGGATGAATATATTAATAATAACCAATGTCTTGTAAGTTAGTTTATTGATAATAAATACATTACTTTGATTAATTTTGTTTTCTTATATAAGATTCTCATAAACACACATTGACTTTGATGTAATAACTGTTTTGCTTTCAGTTCTCGTATTTGTATCGTATATGATAGCTTTGGCTCTTTTCAAATACTTAAAGGCACACAATTGTATTCCAAACAATACAGACATAGAAGAACTTAGAAATAATATAGATGCCATGATGAATAAAGGGTTAGAACATGATAAGACACTTAAGGATATTCAGTCTCTTATTGAAATCACTAAACAAAGGAAAATGACTATTTAATTATTTTTTAATTTTTATATTATATTATTATATTATGTTTTTTTTATTTTTGGTTAAACTTGTATCTTACAACTGGCCCAAGTTGTAAGATACATCACAATTCAAGTTACAACTGGCGCCAGTTGTAACTTATATTACAATTCAAGTTGCAAAGTGGCGGCCGGATATAGCAATACCAAACACCAAAAACAAACACACATAACATTACATAAAAAACAGAATATATAAAGAATTACTTTAATTATCCATATTAGGAACTGGAATACCATACTGATAATGCCTGCCATTATGCACAACAATACGATGCGGATCATTCTTTGGCGCGGCTCGTGGACCGGCTCGTCTTGGTTTACGTTTTGCTCTATCTTTACTTCCTTTTGGTCTTCCTCTTTGTTTAGGTGGATTAGCAGCTAATAATCGTTCATACATTTTCATTAATTGTCTATATTGTAATTTAACTTTTGTTTTGTTTTGTAGTGCATTCTTTACTTTGTCTCTATACAAATCATAGCTCTTTCTCCATTTACTCCTGTTAACTGATTTAGGAATATATGTATTCCAGTCTTTACTAATTTTAAACCCTTTTGGCCATCCTTCATAATAAGACATGTTGTGATTTTTATAATTGATATTATTTAAAATATAGTAACTATTAATAGTATGTTTATCAAACAAAAACAAACATATATAATAATAATAGAATTTTTAAGTATTTAATCAGAGTCACTATTACTACTACTACTACTACTAATTCCATCAGCAACATTTCTATCAACTGGATGTATGTGATAAAAATTCCCTCCATTCCATTGATAACTCATATGATGAAAAGCATATTTTCTAAATTTTTGAGGAATACAATCACCATCTGCATACTCATGTTCTCCATTTCTTAATTTTCTATTCATTACTAATATTGAAGCTCTTCTGTCATACCCATAGGTTTTGAGGTTTATCATTAATTGATCACCATGATGTCTATAATCACCTAGTACTTCTGGATCATTTCTATTAGTTCTGAGTGAACCACATATAAACACCTTTACTTTATTTCTTTTTAATATTTTCATTGTTTTAAATGGAAATTGAATGACCCATCTATGTGCTCTATTGTCTCTATATCTATGAATGTAAAAAGCATATTCACCGTTAGGTTGTCTAAGCATATTATATGTTAAATGGTCAGGCATATTCTTTGTTTTTTTTGCTATTATATATATTATTAAATTTTTATGGGTCTAATCAATAAAGTTATTGTTTGTTTAGTAATACAAATGTTTGAGGTTTGTTAAAAAAATAATATCTCACGATCCATTGACATAATGAATAATCTGATGTGTTTCTTATTATATGGCATATCATGAGCAATCGATTGATATAGTTAGATTTCATATATGTTTCATAATCAAAGATGATTTAGATTATTGCCTGAAATAAGATATTGATATAATTGAGATGGGTATATACCCTAGTAAGTATATATAAATTATAGTTAGCTAAAGTCAATTCATTCTTTATAAAAAGTACATAATTAATACACTTGTATTTAATGTATTTTTTTAATTAATTTATATATAGAATTATGGCACGTATAATCTTGAAACAAGAGATTATCTACAGAGTGAAAATTAAATACTATCACGATGACCCTGAGTTTGATATAGTAGTATACAATTTGAATGATATCATGAAAAGACAAAGAGAACTAAGCAGATATAAGTATATTCCTAATTTATATTATTCTTAGGTGGAAAAGAAACTGCTACTATCCAAATATGAATACAATGATCAGCCATTTTAAAACATTTTGGATCTACGATTCTCGTGACAGAATACAGTACTACAGGGACTTCAAGTCCAATTTTATATATTGTTTTAACTATTTACCATCAAATCCAAAGTCAATTGTATATTTATATTTTGTTTAAATTCAAACAGAAAAGCGAAAAATAATGTAAGCTTGAATTATGATTTGATTATGAAACGGTCAAAAACACATAGGGGGAAATCAATACAAAAAATACAAAAAAAATAGGAGGTCAACTAATAGTTAGTATAAGTAAGGTAAAGGTCAAGCTAAAGATATAGGTTTTGTTGTTCCCCGTTGAGTACAACTCCCCGTTGAGCGATTAGAGACTTTAGAAACAAACTAAATGCATATTCTTACTTATTTTGATGAAAAATTGTTACTTTTGTGCTTGCTTTGTCATATAACCTATGTCTGCAATATACTTTTTTGATAATTATAGTATTGTATATATGAAACGCATTTATTTTTATGTTTCGTTTTAGTGTTTCATTCACTACTACAGACTAAAATACATTAACTGAGATGATTAGAATACTTAGATTGTGATTTGAAGACGCTTAAAAACCAAAAAATGAAAATATATACAAGCCTCACTCAAGCCAACTTTTTACATTTCTTTTTAGACAGTAATATATTATCGTTCAATAATTCTAATCGTCTCAGTTAATGTATTTTAGTCTGTAGTAGTGAATGAAACACTAAAACGAAACATAAAAATAAATGCGTTTCATATATACAATACTAAAATTATCAAAAAAGTATATTGCAGACATAGGTTATATGACAAAGCAAGCACAAAAGTAACAATTTTTCATCAAAATAAGTAAGAATATGCATTTAGTTTGTTTCTAAAGTCTCTAATCGCTCAACGGGGAGTTGTACTCAACGGGGAACAACAGGTTTTGACCTATAGGTAAACCTATATTTTTTGACCGAAAAATACAACACTGTTTTATATACTTTTTTCTTTACTTTATTTGTTTTGGTTTTATATTAATTTAAAAAACAAATACAATTATAATAACAATGTTTATAGAGAAAATGAATTACTCAATTCTTACTTTTCTTTTTCTTTTGAAATTCATTTTCTTCATCCCTTTTCCTCTTTCCATATTTTGTTGTTTGTTTGATAGATACTACAAATTCTTCCATATTTGGTAGATTTTTCACACTATCTTTCAACAATTCTACATCTTTTTCATCGATTTCACAATCTTTTATTTCAATTCTATATATCTCTTTTAAATAAGACAAATATTCACACATTTCTATTATCTTTTCATGATTTAATTGCATTTTATTCAAATATACTGAATGATCTTCTTTTATTGAAGATAAAAGTGTATGATATGTTGAATGCAAATCAAATACTGTATTATTAATAATTCTAAACCTAACTGTTGACTTACATAAACAAATATTTAATAGTAAATATTCATACTCTTTTCTTTTATCATAATTATATTCTTTACATACATCCTTTAACAATTCATTGTTATTTATTACATTATCATATTCTTCTTCACTATCAAAACTACATTTTTTACTTTCCACCATTTCTTTGACTATTTCTATCCATCTATAATTTGGATTATATAATTCTATATTTTCTGTTAATTCTCTATCAATATTATCTATTCTATTCCCTGTTAAAAATACATCATTTGTGTGTTGACATTTTTTGATAGAACCAAACAATTCTTTTATACCATTATTTGTTAATCTATTATCTAGAAATAATAATTGATAATAAATACTCCTCAAATGTAAAGATTCTAATACATCAATAGATGGATTGAAAAATTTACATAAATCTGAAATACAATTATCTGTTAAATGATTATCTATATTATGATAAAATAAACAAAATATTTACTCGATAAATTGAGTGTTTGAAGATTAGTCAATGAAGTAATTGAATTAGATATTTTCTGAATTGACAAATCAGTTAAACTGCAATCTATTATTATTATATGAGAAACAAATAGAAATACTTGATAAATCTAATGTTTTTAAATTTGTAAAATTATTTATATTTTCAATCAGATACTTAACTCCTTCATTACCTATAGAATTACCTATTATTATATCAATAGTATTATTACCATTTATTTTCAACATTTCTAATTCTGGAATACTTGTAAATGAATCTGATAAATATTTACAGCTTGTTGAAGTTAAGCTATTTTTACCAATATCTAAAAAGAGTAATTCAGTTATATATTTGAAATTTTCACATATTATTTTCATTGATTCATCGTCTAAGTTTGTTCCCTCTAAAGACAATTCTACCAAATAAGGAAAAAATGAAAATGATTCAGATATGTATTTAAATCCACTCAAATTGAATTTATTATGTGAAATAGAATAAACATTTAAATTTTGAAGATTACTTTTTGATTCATATAAATATCTTAAACCATCATCTGTTATATTTGTTTCACTGATATTTAAATCTTCTAAGTTAGATAAATTTGATAAAATTTTTGATAATTGTTTTATTCCATTATCTGATATACTATTTCTTGAAATATTCAAAACATTGATATCATCTAGATATTTCAATGATTCTACCAATAGATTAAAGGATGAATCATTTAACTCACATCCATATAATTGAATATACGATAGTTTTACACATTCTTTAATAGAATGAGCTAAAACCTTCATCCCTATCTCAGTAAAACGATTATTTGACACATCTAACGATTGTAAATCTTTCACATAATAAAGATTATTGGAGATAGATATTAAACCATAATCATTTATATTTGTTTCACCAAAATCAATTGTTCTAAGGTTAGTAAGATTCTTTAATTCATAGCTTATTCTTTCTACTCCTTCGTTGCCGATATAATTTCCACTAATATTTATAGTATTTAATCTAGTTAAATATGATAGATTAGAAGCTAATTCTATAGCCCCTTTTGTAGTGAACTTATTTTCTATTATGATGTATAGAAATGAAATAATACTTTCTAATGATAATGATTCTAATTGAGCAATATTTTTGAAAGTTTTACTTAATTCAATAATACCATTATCTTCAATCTTATTATCTATTTAAATAATAAAAAGGTGAATTATATACTAGAGAGTGAGAGTTGTTTTATATTTCCATTTTTATTTATTACTCTGACTAATGATGGAATAGCAAATGATGAAAAATTATTATTATCAAAATACAACATCTTCAAATGATGTAATCTAGACAATCCATTTAATATATTATTGATTCTATCCAATTTACAAACTAAAATGAATAAAAATAAAATATATACATTGCAATGTAATTGTTTTCAACTGTTTCAGACTATTAATATTATTACCAATATATTCTAGATCTTCTAAAGACATTCTCCTATCTATTTCAATAATATATAATATGACTATATACTATTCACTTCAAAACTATATCCTTCACCTATACAATTGAAATATTTAAATCTTGAACGATCTTCTCCAAAATCAATCATTGTTTCAAGTTTATTCTTAAACTTTTCATATTTCAATCTCAAAATACATAAGAAATTGAAAATAATGATATTTTTAGTTGAATTGAATGTAGAGATTATATCTTCAATCAAACCTATTTCATATATTAAACAATAATTACATCAAAAAATATATATATATACTATTACTATTTTCAACATAACTGAATAATTCTACATTTGAATAACAACTTCTTCTATTTAATAGATCATATACTTCGTTTCTACTCAAAACTATTTTCATTAATAATACAATTAATAATATAATACATTGAGGATTAATTCTTTTCAATTTGACTAGAAGATCTGGTTTATTTGTTGTATCAATCAAATTACCTTTTACATCAATGTTTATTCTGTTTGTTAATCCATTTAAAGCTTGTAATAAAATTTCACATCCTTTTTCAGTTATTTTATTTCCTATAATATTTATATCATAACCATATTATACCTCTTAATATTATTGTGTTTAACAATGGTAGTAAATGAAGAGAGTATGCAAATGGTATAATACCATCATCACTAATATTATTATCTATTTAAAAACATAAAATACTTTTATTATACTTCCAACATCAAGTTGTTCAAGATATGTTAATCTACTCAAATTATTACAAAATATAGAAAATGTATTGTCATTAATTTCACATTCTATGAATGAAATGAATATTAATTCATACCATTAAATGAAACTATTCTTAGAATTCTTAATTCTTTCATTTCTTTCATCAATAATTGAAGTGAAGATTCACAGTTATGGATTCCTATTCACATGATATAATATAATGATATCTACTAGATATTGCAAATGATGTTAAATATTTAACATAATGTAGATTGTTGGCTATTGATTCTAATCCTGATGATCCACATCCACAATCTATCATAATAAAACAACAAAAATATACTTTGAAAATTAATGGATTGAATACATCTTATATACTTGAAGTTATTTGCTAATGAAATAATACCTTCATCAACAATATTATTGTAACTAAAAGAAAAGGTTTTTAAACGTTGGAAATATTTCAATGACTTTGATATTTCTATCATTCCTTGTGATGAAAAAAAGTTATCTATTAATGATTCACTTGATAAAATATACTGGATAGGTGCAAATCTTGTAGTTCTGTAAATTTTGTTAATGTTTTACTCAATAAAATAAACGAATCATCACTGAGATAATTTTTCGAAAGACTTAATCCTTTTAATTTTGGGCAATATTTCAAAGCATCACATAAAATTTCCACGTGACTATCATAAATACTACAACCTAAAGGAATTAACT
Source organism: Proteromonas lacertae (assembly GCA_002245135.1). NCBI lineage: Eukaryota > Bigyra > Opalinata > Proteromonadidae > Proteromonas > Proteromonas lacertae. The sequence continues at coordinate 10,441 of NGBS01000933.1, read as the reverse complement.
AATAAACATGATATTATATATACCTTTTAAATTGATGAGATAATTATTTCTGATTCCTGGAATAAGATTAACTCTATTTACATCATCTATATAATCTTTAATATCTTCTCTTTTGAGAGGATTAGTTAATGCTAATCCAAATAATAATCCAAAATAATAATTAGTTGGACTTGATTCATAACCATTCAATAATTGATTATAAGAATCTAATAAAAAATGAAATGGTTAGTATACTCCTATTCTGCGATATTTTCTTATATGAATAACTATCACTTATAATATATTCATTCTCAAGTAACATATTAAGTGACAACTCATCAACTATAAAAATATAAAACGAAATTAATACTTTTAAATGAAAAATATAAGGGAATTGAATTGTATTTGTAATGATATAACAATAATCTCAAACTTTTTGTATTTAATTTAATTCCACATAAGTTCAATCGCTCTAATTTGGGGAGTTTGTTCATATAACGATGAAAATATGATATTGATTTGTTACTAAGATGATTATCTAAAATATATTCACAAATTGGTATTATATACAGGATAAATATAACTTTGAAAGTTGTTTAAATGTATTACAGTAATAAAGGAACATTAAAATATCACTATCTTTTAGATGAGAAGAAGATAATTTTAAAGACATTAAATTTGGTAAATTTGATAATCCTAGCGTGAATATTTTCATCTTTTTATGTAAATTTATACTCTCTAGTATGAATTATAATATATATAATTAATACTAGAAATATTGAGTTTCTCTAAGTGTGGAAATATGGAATAAGATTTGATAATTTTAGGAAGAATGGTGTTATTGTGTAATCTTAAAATATGTATTTCTGTAAGATGTTCAAAATTAACTGAATCAAGAACATCTACTTCATCTCTTTTAATATCATCATCATCATTATAATCGATTACTAATTCATCATTATTATCATCTTCTTCACCATTTTCTTCTTCTTCTTCTTCTTCTTCTATTTCCATTACTTGTTCACTTTCTTCATTTTCATCATCTTCTTCTTCACCACCTTCATTATCTTGATAATTAAAAGCATAATAATGGTTATTATTACCACGGTTTGATATATTCAGTTGAAATGGCTTTTCAGAACGATAAAATAGTTTTGTATAACTATTCTCCATCTTAATTAATGAATCAATTAATTTTTTATTCTTTTTACTCAACCAACTTACATTCAACAGATAGTAAATGTATATTAACTTATTGTAACTATTGTAATGGTTTATCATTTTTATTAAGTTCTCTATAAACATAACAGAATATATAAATTATACTTTCACTTGTAATAACATTATCATATACTATTTTATCTTTCATTTCATAATCATTTGATATTAATTCATATACAAAATCTACATTTCTCACCAATATATTCAGCATTTTATCTTCATTCAATTCTTCTTTCATTTCTTTAGAGAAATAGATCTGCAACTCTTTTATTGTTGGTCTTTTCTTAGGATTTGTATCTAAACATTTCTCAAGTATTTTGAAGTATTTTGATATATCTTCAGTATAATTACTATATAATAATCCATTTTTGTTGAAGATCATATAATGTAATAATACTCCTATACTGAATACATCGCTTTTATTGCTTATTTCTTTGTTTTGTAGTATTTCTGGAGATATGAAAAATAAGTCTTTATATGTATAGCTTTCTATTCTATTTAAGTCATTTTCACAGTAATTACTAAGTAAATAATTACCTTCATCAGTTATTAAAACATTAGAAGGCTTGATTCTTCCATGAATTAAATTCAACTCATCTAATAAACACAATTCATTGGATATTTCATTAAATACACTTTCGATATTCTCGTCTGTATATTTATCTATTCTTTCTATCGAACCATTCTTATAATATGGTGTGTATATTGTCAAATCATTATTTAATACTTCTATATTAACATAGACAAAAGGATTTATAAAAGAAGTAACAAGATTCATTGCATCAATCTAAATATAGTTTTATTAAAGTATACATACATAACTACATAGGATATCATGACTGTAATAGCTCTTATTGTATATCTTCGCTATCTTCTCATCATGTTGTTTATCTTCTATATACAATGTTTGAAAATATTTAGTTGTCTTTATAGAATTTAATATCTATCATATATCATCAAAAATCATACTTTAAGACTATGAAGTGAATTTGGATTTTTCTAATAGAATATATTCCTATATTTGTACATTTACGCTTTCATCATTGCAATTTATATTCATTGAATAAAATGGAGCAATTAATAATGAAAAAATGAACGAAATTGAAATGAGTGATTTGATAGGAATCAAGCCTACATAGAATAATGAGAATAAAATTGTTATTATGATAGCAATACAGAGCAAAATATATTCAAATTCATACACTTATATCAACAATACATATTCAAAATGTAGAAATTATTAAAATAATCATATAATGTTGAAAAATTCTTTTGACAATTCTTTACATAAATACAGTTAATAGAATAAATAAGGCATATATAGCTTAAATTAACACTTATAATACAGTATCATCTTCATCATTCTTTATTTCATCTTCTTCATCACTCACATATTGTAATACTCCATGATATTTTACTCTTTTACCATATAATTCATCAATAATATCTATAAAACTTCTATAAAACTCACTCAATTCATCTTCATTTTCAATTCGATGAATTTTTTTCTTGTTCTCTAATCCTATCATATAAAGGTTGTTTTTATTCATTTCTTTCATTTTATCATTCTCTTCTTTCAACGTTTTATAAAGAAACCGTTTCAATCTTTCTAATAATATCTCATCTTTCTTTATCTCATTGATAGACTTCAAAAATCTTTTTCTTAAATATTCATCATTCATTTCTTTAATATTATTTCTTATCTCGTTTTTAACTCGCTTATAATTATTATATTTTGTCATTTCTATTACTTTATTTCGAATTATATCATGTTTATATATTGAATAATTCTCAGATGGAATTCCTTCATCTTTATTGTTTATTTCATTCATCCATCTATCCACTATTAATCTACTATCACTTTCTATTTCGATTATATCGATATGAATTAATTTCTTTTCATCTAAAATATAATTTTCTATTACAGATATTATCTTTTCTGGATAAAATACATTACCAATATCAAATACAAATCTTACACTAGTTGTATCAAATAGTTTCTTTATTATTTCTAATATATATGGTTGTAATGTATTTAACCAAATATTTAAATCTATTTCTTCACTTATTTCATTTCTATCATAATTACAATGACTTAACTCATCTTGTTGAATATATAAACACTCATTATTATATAAAAGCGATTCTATACACTCATGAAATGAGGAATTACATTTTTCAAACCAACTATAGAAATTATTTATAGTCAAGACTTCATCTATACGACTGTCACTTCTTATTGGACAATCATCTATATATATCATATGTATCAGTTGTTTCAAATTCTTTAAAACTTCAACTATTCTATTCTCATCATAACGACTTGGAACATCAATTTCATCAAATGAAAAAGTAGTCCACTTCTCTTCTTCACACAAATCATATCTTCCATTCTCATCTTCTAACCATTTTCTCATTTGGGTTGATCCAGAACCAGATATACCTATTAAACACAATAAGTGAACAACTCTAGATTTTAATGGCATGTCATTATAATGCAATTAATAATCGAATAATGAAATATTCTTTCAAAAATGATAGATATGTTTGATTCTTAGTTTGTGAAAATGAAACGACTATAAATTTGAAATATGAATTTGAACTGAACTGGTAGTAAATAGGATATAAAAATCTTTAAGAGTAATATTATTGTTATTTATAATGTATAGCTGTAGTTATGGAATAAAATTATACTCGAATTCTTTAATTCTGTTATTTAAGTTGAATATCTCTATTAATTCATCATATTGATAATCATTTACTCATTTTGTGATTGGATTTGAAAAATAAAGCAAAAAAGAAAAATCAAGAAAAACAAAATACAACTATGAATGTTATACAACTGCATATTATTAGTTGATACATTTAATATTTGGAATTAATTGTGTTATAAATCATGAAGTTGTATGAACATTTGATGTAACAATAGAATTGGTATATAATATAAGTTGATTAATGATATTATTGCTCAATGAATCATGTGCTGAAATGAGTTATTCATAATATAATTAAAATATGTAAAAATCATGTAAAAATTCTATTTTGATTATCAAGAGTATTTTTAACTAAACAGATTAAAATAATATCAAAATGTTATTCTTAGTCAATTGGCTGATATTGTTGGTTGGTTCTTCATGTATATATAATGTAGAATCTATATAATATAGATGCACTAACTCAATTTACATGTAATAAAACTTCAGACATTCATTTATTTAGAAATCAAAAGGTTAATATACCATTCAAATGTTCTCAACAAATTGGAACTGTCGAAATTATACCTAAATTACCTAAAGGTCTTGAATTGGTAAAAGATAGAATAGTTGGAATGTTGAAAGAAAGATGCAAAGATTATATTTACAAAGTTCATATCACTTCAGCCCAAACCTCTGATAGTTATGATGATGAATTTACTCTTGGTTCTATAACTCATTTAAGAGAATATAAGAAAGGAGTTAAAGAAAGTCAAGCTATTGAAGATTATATTACACTCAGTAGTTATTGGTATGTATATACTTACCCTACAGGTGAACCAGGCAAAGATTGGATAGATCCTTCTTTCAATCCAGCTGTTAGTCCATATGAATGGATTTATACACCAGCTAACAATTTGCCTACTAACATAGGTCAAAAGTATGTATTTTATAAAACCAGCTTTACATATACGAATGATGTAATTGATAATATGAAACAAATGTTAGGAACAATCAGTGTAGATGGTGCATTTGGAATAATGATAAATGGTCATCGAATATTCAGTAAAGGTATTAGTTTAGATGATTTTGGTGATTTCAATAAAACTGCATATCGTAATGTATCTGTAGAAGACTATGAATTATATATGCCTTTAGAATTATTCATATATGGTGAAAACACAATAGAAATCGCAGTTCATGCTTACGAAGGTGAAGAAGATAAAGAGAAGCGATTTTCCTTTACTTTATCTGCTTGGTCATCAACAGATGAACTAGTGGTTCAAACATTATCAAGTGTAGGATCTGGAGGAATGAATATGACAGTAGAAAAACAAGGTGAAACAAAGAATCCAGAATTTGAATATTTAATAGATTTAAAAAATACCAAATTTCAGTTAGCTGGTATATATGGTGATGAATCATCAATATTTCCAAACAAAATAACATGTTCATTTCCAAACCATGCTAAATATTTTAATAATTTGGTATTAGGTACAGTATCAAATAACGTTGTATTTCCAAAAACATTTACAGTTGAAGGAACAATGGATATGGTTGGAGAAAAAGGAGTTGATTCGGTATGGGAAGAGATATTTAGTGAAACTAGAGATAAACCTGATGGATATCCAACCACAGCTATGATTTCTTGGGATATGAATAATCCAAATTTCCATTTATATGAAGGTTATAGATTGAATATTAAAAGTAATTTTGAATATAATGTTTTATATGGAAACTATTTAGAAATGACTCAATTTGTTGTGAAATATAAAAGTATGGTGAATTGTATTGAAGATGAATATTCAAGTGCTGTTATGGGAAGTTATGGTACTAAGTTTTGTCCAGAAGATGAATATGGATATATAAAGAAAGAATGTACAGCTGATGGATTTAGTAATGAAGAAATAAATGAATGTAAACCAAAACAAATATCCAATCTTGTATATCCAAATGATGGTATTACTAAATTTTATGTTAATTACAATAATACATTTGTTCCAACATATGAAGGTTTAGCAAAGTCATTCTCAATTGATTGTGGTGAAGAACATACAGAATTTAAAGTAAACAAATATGGTGTTGTTTATTCTGTACCTCTTTTACATATGAAGATGTTAGTTGTATTGTCTCTTATATAGGTGACAATGGAGATGAAGGTCAAGCATCAGTAACAATATCAAGTGAGAGTATTCATTAAGTTTTTATTATATGTATTTAATAGATCAGTATTGTGAAGAAGAGAATTATCCAGTAACCATTGCAGGAGAATATGTAGAAATATCCAAGTGTAAAGATTTAGATGAATTATTTGATAATAATGCAGGGAAGTACTATTGTTATCCAGCATTTCCTCCTAAATTTGTCGCTACTGATAGATGTAGTATGTTTTATTGTTTTTAGTTGTATTAATTAATAGAATATGATAAACCCATACTTAAATATGCAGAAACAGAATACGAATTTGTGAAAGAAACTGAAATTACACCAGTTGAACCATTAAGCATCGAACTACGTCATACAAGGATATATTTCTCAAAGGAAACTCCTCAAGGATTCAAAATCGATCCAGAAACTGGTGTAATAAGTGGTACAACTGAATCTTTAACAAATACCTATAAAACTGAAATAACAATTGAAAATGAAGATACATATAGTATAGTAAGATTAACCATAAAAATAGTGAATAAATTAACAACATCCATCGTATATAGTGACATGAATCTATATACAGGTGTTAGATTTAGAAGTCCACCTCCAACAATTGAATCTGATTCAACAATAGGAAGTTGTTCAATTGAACCACCGTTACCTGAAGGATTAACATTAAGTTGTAAAACAGGAATTATATCTGGAACAAACACTGATCAATTAGATGGTTATGAAGCCAAACATATAGTTAGTAATAGTGGTGGAACAAGTAGTAATGAATTTACAATAAAAATCACAGCCAAATATTGTGATGCTGAAGATGGATTTGCAGTGACATTTCCAGGTGAAACAGGTACTAAACCATGTTCAACATTAGGAGAAGAAGGAAAAGAATATGGAGATATAACCAGAGTATGTAAAATAATCGATAAAAACAACATATGATGTAGAATGGGAAGATCCATCCAATTCTGGTTGTCGTATATTTATTTTATAATTATTATTTATTATAATAGACGAAGCATATCCACAATCTTTTGAAATACCAGAGTCAGCATTAACAGTTGTAACAGATGGTCCTAAATCTGTAAAGCTTACAGTAGTACCTGAAGGTGTTAATTATAAAATAACATTAGATCCTCCTCCTCCATCTAGTACTATCGCTGCTGGTAATGTAATAATGTTTCCTTCAGGAAGTTCATATATGGAAACTGCTAGTGTAACACTAAGTAGTGATGTTGAAATTACTCATCAATATGATTTCAAAGTCTATGCTCCAGTCTGTGAGGGAAATGGTTTTCCAAGAACACAAGTTAAGAAAACAGCAACTAAGAAATGTACACCTCCTCTTTATGGAACAGTAATAGGAACATGTCAAGAAGCTAATCCTCCTCCATATTTATTTACTGAAGATGATAGTGGATGTCATAATTCTCCTTATCCAACCAATGTGGAATGGAATATTCCAGATAAATTATATGTAGCATTTGCATTAACAAAAATTGATCCAATAATAAGTGATGCTCCGGATACAATATCGTTTGAATGGAAAGATGGTATATCACCAGGTGGTATAAGATTAGATGGTAAGACAGGTGTAATAACTGGAACTCCTACTCAAGATACTCAAAGTTCACCTGAATTTGTAATAATAGTTCATGGAGATGCTGATGTAGAATATAAATTAGTGATTAAATGTAATTCAATTAAGATGTGAAGCAACAGATACTTATCCAGAAGTTAATGCTGGTGAAATAGCTAAGGGAAGTTGTAAGCAAGGAGAAGAAGGTACAATGAATGCAAGATGTACAATTAAACAGTCTGGTAGTGATTATATTGCTGTATTTATACCTCTTGATAATACTTGTAAAGAAGCTAAACCAGTATTTACCTATACTGCTCAAGAGAAAGGATATAGATTAGGAAAAGATGAAATTAATTTGATTCCAGAGTATGATGCAAACATATTTCCATTGTTGACATGGACATTTGAAAATTTACCAGATGGTGTAAGTGGTAATCCAGCTGATGGATCAATAAAAGGAATTCCAACATCAACTAATCCTATAGATAATATTCAAATAATCCGGTATTACAGCATCTACAGGTAATAAAGAATCTGATCCATTTCCTTTGATAGTGTATATTGCTGATGATTATCGATGTGTTGCTAAAGGTAAATATCCAACATCTGTGAAAGGATCTAAATTTGATTCACCATGTTTAGATGGTAAAATAGGAAATCAAAGAATAGAATGTTTGAGTGGTGGTGTTTGGAGTGATTTATTAACAACTAACTGTACAAATCCAATTATTCATAATGAAGAAAATAATTTATCAGTTGTTTTTAAATTTACTGCCAAAAGAGTGACTATTGATGATTTATTAATGGAAGATATTGAAGGATTAAGACAAGGTATTTGTGCAGTTTTAGGTATAAAAGATAATTGTAAAAATCGAGTTCAAGTAGTTGCAGTGAAAAGCAATGGTAGAAGAAGAATTCTTGTTGATGAATCAGTAGAATTTAATGCTTATATAGTAACAGATAAAGAAACAGTTACACAAGCAAGAGTTGAAGAAAATTTACCTAATTTCCAAGCTAAAAAGACTTTCTTAGATGCCTTTGCCCACAGCATTTGATAAAGATGACACTACTTCTAAATTGGAGTAGTGTATTAAATGAAATTGTTGCACCTAAACAAAAAGTAACAATACCAGAGATAATAACTGAAGCAACAACAATCCCTTCTACAATTATAGAAACAACTACTAATCCAGATTCCAATTACAGTAACTACTAATATTCCAATAGAAATCAACTACCAATCCAGATACAGTCACTGATTTAACAACTAATCCTTCACCAATTACAGAAACATCTACAAATCCTGATGTAATAACTGAATCAACATCAAAAGCCTTTTCTTAAAGGTGAAATAACAATGGTAATAGTAATAAAAAATGCAACAGATAGTAGTTTATCTAATGAATTAATCAAATCGATCAAAATTGTTTTTTTCAATTTATTTTGAAGTATTTAATATAAAAATAACTGAAATACAATTACAAATAGATATTGAACAAATAGACAATTTACTTATCAGAAGATTATTATCAAGTGATATGAAAATAAATATAAAGATTACTACAGATAATGAAGAAGAATATATCATATATAAGTCTAAATCAGAAGTATTTGTTGATAGTTTTAAGAATGATCTATCAAATGAATCTAATTTGCCATTGAAATTACTTGACAAAATGAAAAATGATGTTTATTTGAATGATGTTTTCAAATATTCAGTAATGGATGATTTAGATTATCATAGTTATGAATACTATGATAATCCAACAAAAGAAGCAGAAGATAGTGATAAAAATGATTGGATATTAATGGGTATTGTTGTTGGACTTCTTTGCGTTATTATTGTTATACTTGTGATTATAATACTTGTATTAGTAATAAGACCAAAGAAAGCATCTCATAGTAATAGTAGCATTGATAAAACATATACACCAAGAGTATAATTATAAATGTTTCATTACTTTCCATATTCATAGTTTTTGTTGTTGTGTTGTTTTATTATCTTCTTTTTATGATATTTTCTCAATTCAGTTTATCTTTATTGAGATGATCTTTTAAATAATATAGAAATGTTTGATTCTTAGTTTTGTGAAAATGAAACGACTCTACATTTGAAATATGAATTTGAGCTGAATGGAAGAAAAGGAAGAAACAGAAACACCTCCAGAGCATTTTAATTTCTATTTACATAATGTAACTATAATTTTGGAAGAAAGTATTACACGAAATCAAAATTTGTTTGCTGTTGAGGAACTATCATTATATAATTCCTTTAAAAGATTAAAGTCAAATTCAGCTATTCTATTAGCAAGAATGTTTACCAGAAAAAGAGTATGGTTCTTAGATAGCCAAATTGACTATTATGTATCAGATTTATGGATTGTAAATCTGAATTATTGAATGAGTCACTGTTGACAAATCCATCAGAAGAAGATGTAGTTACTATTACTGAATCTTTGTCATTGAAGGAATTAAAAGAAATTCATACAAAAATCAATCCTCTGTCGAAATTATCAAATAGGACACAAATATTACAAAGCCTAAAATCATTTTTAAAGCAAAAACTATTGTTTTCTGAATCACCTTCACATCGTTTATTGTCAGTTACTTTAAAAGTAGTAAAATCAATCGTTTCAATCTCTCCTTTGTTTAAAACACTGTATAATAGATGTTCTATGTTATTTTTCATGACTCCTTATTTTATATCTGGTGATTTACCAGCTCAAAATTCAAAATTGTTGTTGGAAGAATTAAATAAAGTAAAATATCCACCACATAATGTGAATATAACCATACCAATATTTAAAGAAAG
>NGBS01000638.1:0-35406 GCA_002245135.1 Proteromonas lacertae | reverse complement strand
CTAACAATTATCATATTAATTTTTATGATATGCTAGATCGTGAACATAAAACAGGACATTTAAGAGGAACATTCCCATTAGCAGAATTAGATACATCTAATCCAAGAAGCTATCTTTTGAACTGGCCTGAATATGTTACAGAAGCAGATGTTCAGGCATATGATAATGGAATGAATAGAGTTACAGATCCTTTGTTACAAAAATTTCCTAAATTACAAAATTATAATCATTACAAGAGATTATAGAAAAGAATCCTCAATTAGCAGCCTATAAAAATTATAGACAAGATTGGTTGACCTCAACTTGGGATAAATTAACAGGTAATGATAAAGATGCAATAGAATATTATAACAAACTATTATTACAGCAGGAGTATTTGCAAAATGAATTAGTTGATGGAGTAAGTAAGATCAATCAATATTCAGATCCATATAATTTTGATCCGAATCGAGCTGAAAAAGTAAAAGAATATATTGCATTGAATAATCAAAAGGCACAAAGATATATGGATGATCCAGAGATATTAGAAAGATCAAAATTTTATAGATGGGCATTAGATCCAAAAAATCAAGAACTGATGAATAGTGTTATAGATATGGGTGAAGGACAGTGTACATTAATTAATGAAGATAAATATAGAGAACTGAATGAAATAGCATCACAGAATAGTAGAGATTTCATTAACTTTGATTATAACAGAGAGAAGTTAGGTCACTCACTTCCTCAAGAGTGGGTGAATGCAGATAATAAACAAAAATATGAAATAGCTATTGGTTTAGTGAAAACTGCTTGTAGTTCATGGGCACAATTTGAAAATTCACAATTTCAAAAAGCACTTGATTCATTACGTGAATCTGATTTTATGGGTTTTGCTGGTAATTTGTTCCTGTGTGTAGAGAATGTATTTAGGATATTTCCACAAATATACTATACAATGAAGTCATATTTGGTAGGTGGAGTTACTCCTCAAATGTTTGAAGTAGATCATGCAATGAAATATGTTCGTGCAATAGTAATGACATGTTTGGCTTATTGGTTATGGAAAAAATCCAAACTACCAACATCAGGGTTCTTGTATGTAATGTGGTACTTCATTTTCGACTACTATGAAATAATTCGTATGCTGTCAGGTGGTAGATTACCTGCTATCACTGACTTGTATTATGGTAATTCAGAAAAAGTTAAGTCAATGTTACCTGAAGCAATTCAAAATCATGGTTACCTGTAGACTTGTTGTATAACTTTTGGTGTTTCATTTATGTTCAATACTCATCCATATGTTCGATACTTATTTCAATTAGTTCCATTCTTCTATCAAATTTTCTAATATTGGAAATATAGATGCAAAAAATGTAGGTGATACATTAAAAACAGCAGCAACTGTAGCTGCAGCTGCAAATGGAGGTGATGCAACAACTGCTGCAGCAGCAGTTAAAGGTATTAGTGAATTATCAAAAGCTATGCCATCAATGGCAAAAACTGCTGTTGCAGCTGATCCAACAGGTACATTACAAACTGTTGCAGGTATAGGAACAGTATTCAGTGCATTGACTGCTTGTTTTGGTTTGCTAGATGCAGGTGGTTTATTGAATTGGTTAAAACCAACACCATATCAACACAAGAATGCAATCAAAATGGATAACTACGTGAAACGTTCACAACAAACAATTCCAAGTTCACTCACTAATTTTGGTAGAGCAGTGAGTAATTTAGATCAAGCAAAACAACTCAGTGAAGCTATGAGTTACTTTGGAATAGGTAATGGAAATAATAAAAAAGTAAAGAAATTAATTTCACGTAGGAAAGTTTTGTATAACAGTATCACTTCAGATGCCTTATCGAACTTTGATATAGAGTTAATTGTGAAAAATGAGTTCAATAATTTTCCATGGAAAGTTCATGGGAGTGTTCTGCTGGGACGAGCTTGTACTTCCTATACCTAAAAAGAAAAATCAATGGGGAATCATAATCAATACACTCACCACACAAGCTAGCCCTGATTCTATAGGTCATTGGGTTGCTTTAGTAGTTGACAATATCAAAAAGCAATTCCTGTACTATGATTCATTTGGTGAAGATCCTCAACACTTGGAAGAATTTAAAAAAAATTTGAAAAAATTAAAGAAGTATCATAATGAAAAGTATGAACTTAAAATCAATGGAGTACAGAACCAAAATTCAAATACTGCCAACTGTGGTTTTTTTGCTATTAATTTTTTGAAAAATATTTTAAGAGATCAGTGTAGTTTTAAAAAGGCTACTGACTATAATACAATAGTAGGTGAAGCAAAAATTAGGTTAATGAAAAAACAATTTGGTTTAATATAATATATAATATATAATTATTACTTAATTATTTTTTCTTCTGTTTTTTTATGTGTGGTGAAATATTGTATGAGTTTCAATATATTCTATCATCTCTGTATCCATATGAGTACATTTGAAGAATATTGGCATCTTGCCATTAAAACATCTTTGTGGCATTCTGATGATTACTTTTTTCATTGTTGGTGTGTATGTAACTTTCGGATAATCTCTATTTCCTAAGTCACAAGGACCTACAAACACTAATATCAAACGTTGACTCATGATCATGTTAATCATTTTGTGTGTTAACTCAAAATACCATTGATATATAGGTTTTCGATGATAAAAAAATATAAGGAATTGTAGGCTATACAAATCCAAGTATATGTCTGGACCACTTAAATGATATTTCTTTGTTACCTTGGATTCAAGTTCTGGTAATTTATATTCAATCTGTGGTGGTAGTGTAAGCATATATAAAAAATAGAATATACTATATGTATATGTATAATAAAATATTTTAAAAAAAAGAAATTAAAAAAATGGGATTACTAATAGTCTGTGCTAGGAATCGAAGCACTAATGCCAGCTGCATGACTCTTTTTTCCTTGCACAGTCTATCAGATCCCAATTAAATAAAAAAAGGGCATTTAGATATACCGTGCCAGGATGATTCAAGCCGAATTTCAATGGCGCAATATTAAACAACACATCCAAGTAGAAATTATTAAACTTCCATAAATTCCTTGTGAAATTAATTTAATAAATAAATAAATAATTATAAATTAGAAACGCAGCCCTCATCGTAGCTAGTCTATCCAATGCCCAATAATAAAAAACAACATATACAATATATAGTATAATAAAAATTTATTCGTTACAATATTGATTTGTCTCCCTTCTTTCTCTTGGGTCTCTCCAGTATTTTTCTAAACCATGTGGTTGGTGCATCATCTTTTCTCACTAACTGCAACTCATAATGCTTGAATCGAATTAATGAAAAACCTTGAATGTCATTCCCATTGATATCACCTAAATTGTATGAATATCGATTTTTCTTGATTATCTTATATACATTGTCTGACCAGTATATGTTCTTATCCATTTTACGTCTTCTCTCTTTGAATCTCACCAAATTACCTACTTCGAAATTTTGACCAGTATGATCCAATTTTTCATAATTCTTTAAGTTGTAGTTAATTGATTTTTGTAATATTTGTTTTTGTAATTCTGGACTATGGAATACCTCATTTGGTGTATATCCTTTAATTCCTGGTAATGGCTTGTTGTTATAGTCATCTATCACTTCCTGTATTATACTATCGAGTTTTAATTTATAATTCATATCTGGTATAATATGCTTATCATTGTGATCAATATCTCCCATATATGTAGGTGCATCATATCCTAGATCCACCAAGTGTTTGTACAACAGTCTTTTTATCACACTCACTGATCTATCCAATAATGATTCTATTTTATGCTCTGAACCATCTTTTTGAAAATATGATATTCCTTCAGCATCACATAACTTCTTGATATTTGAAAAACTAGCATCAGCATCTGATAGGATACTTACCACATTTTTATGTGTTTTGTTTCCATAGGCATCTGTTTCATAATACCACTTCTGAAATGCATCCAATGTAATATCACCATATTTATTAGGCATAAATATTGCCCATACTTTTCTTGAATTCATTTCGATAAAATACAAATGTTCCATATCAGGTAAGAAAAACACAATATCCATTTGGAAGTACCCTGGCTTTTTGATAGTTGCAAATGGATTATTTTTTTTATATTTGAAATCAACAATTTGTTTTCCAGGTTGTCTCCTTAAGTATTCACGTACTACATCTGGTGGTGGAGCTATATCATTCATACTAGACAAATGTTGTGTCATTTTGACAAATTCATTTTCATTAAGGTAATAATATTTTTTATATAGTTCATCTAAGCGTGATCGATATTGGGCAATTTGGTTTGACATTTGGTCTTCATACGAAGCCTCTCTTGTTGGATGTGTAATATTCGGTGCTCCATGGTTAATATATGTTGCAAGTGATAAGTTACCATTTGTAGGTAACGGTTTGACAGGATATGGGTTTTGGTTGCTATATGAGCTGTATAAATGTGGATCGTAACTATTAGTGCTAAACATATGGTCCAAAAACAAAAAACAAAAGTAATAATGAAATTCATTTCATTATGGATATTATCTAAATTAATAGAGTTATATGTCTTTATAACAACATTTTTTAAAAAATATATCCGTTTCATATATACATATAACATTTGTTCATTGTTCAACGTTATTTCCCTTTCAATTCACTTATTATGAGCAACTGGAAGATACTATACAAAAACAGCTTCATTAATGATCCAAATCCGAGCATATATAAAGTTTTATGTGAGAATTTTAAGACGATTGTAGAACATGAGAAAGATTTGCAACGATATAGGTATAATATATTATTATATGTCTATAGCTGGAATGGTAACTTCAGTATAAGGCGTTTCACTACATGGTACAAAAGATTCACAGAAATTGAAAAGATTGATGATCGACATGAAAGGTTAAAAATGTCCAGAGTGTTGGTGTCTGTCCTGCTATGTAATATCATGTATAAAGAGGATCTGGACAAAAGCATCGTATATCCATTTAATATATATTTCAATTTTGAATTAATAGTATGATCGTATGCTTGACCATGCAATGGAGGACATGGTGGAACTGACTTGTATGTATATCATACATTTCGGTGACAACGATTTAGCAAAATGCGAAAAAGAAGAAAACAAGAATTCGAAAGGAGATATAGTTTACAGAAGTACTGCTGAAAGTATGGTAAGTAGTAAAGTCTCTATAGCATCGTTGTTTGATAATCTGGATGATGATGATGATTATAATGATGATGATGACAACAACAACAAGTTGTTAAAGGTGGTATCGACAAAAAGAAAGTGCAGTACATCAAAAACTCCAAGATTCAAAAGAAAGAAAATAAATCAAAAAAACATTTCAACCAAAAACCAAAAACAAGAAGATAGTACTACAGAGGAAGATGATGATGATGATAATAACTTGTCACAATTTATAGTAGATGATGATGATGAGGAGCCAGAGTACCAAAATGATTATTAATCTCTGGTCCTAATTGGTTCAAATGATAGATTGTGTTTCTGTGGGAGTGTTGTTTTCATAATTTACATAATTAATTAGCATTATAACAAGTCTTATAAGAAATATCAATAATAGAAAAATAGATGCGTTTCGAGATTTGACTTGAACTCCATTTTTTTGTTTTGTTTTTTATTACATAGGATGGTCACTATATGGTGTCATATCACACAGTATAGTGTCCATCCTATCTATTATTGTTTTTTGAATTTTTTTAAGAAAATTAGATTTCGATTATGATCAGAAAGTCAAACTAAGGGCATATATAAGCCCAGCATAAATAGAGAAATCGATTGATGTATTTATTATTGTCTAATTATGTTTCTAAGGGTGAAAAAACCATAGGGTGAAATAGAACACATTGAAACGGCTATTTTTTTGGATCAAAAACACATAGGGTGAAATGGAACAGTGTTCTATTTCACCCTAAATACCATTATTATATGGCAGAGCCGACGTAGGTTTCAACAATTCACAATAAGACGTGATATCGACTAAGGTAGAATTATTAGTCCAAAACAATATTTAGTTCTCAGTATATAACAGATTTATCTCCTTAAGCCGTGATATCCCAGCCAGTGATGATGATGTCTCCATCGGCTCCTTCAAATTCCTTTGCATTTCCCGGAGCTGCCCAACAACAACGACAATTACAACCTGAGAAGCCCCAGCTCCGTATCTGTGGTAAGTACTGGCACTACTTCCTTAAGCAAGATCAAGTACCCTTCTACGTTGAAGCCATGGTTGAAAAGATCTCCGAGTATGATACCAACTACTACCTCCAGTTGAATGTTGCCAGGGTGATGTCCTTCTTCATTGACTCCAACAACACCGAGATGTTTACCAAGAGCTTACGATACAACGTGGCCATGGCAACTCAACAAGATCCAACCTTCCCTAAGCATCTTCAGATCACCAACACTACCTATGTTTCAACTCCCCGATCAGGTACTCTCAATGCAACTCTCTGGAAGAGAAGCAACAAGAAGCTCTTGGCCTTTAAGCAGAACATCTATAGTAACGTCGGTAAAGTCTTCATGTTCTTGCTAGTGATCAAGGATTCAGTTATCTATCCTGGTAAGGAAGTGTCTAGCGATGGAACTACAACAGGAGGTAACTTTATTCAACCTGTAAATATCTTTCCTCATTACGAGATCAAGGACATCTCCATAAATGCTTATCAGCCTCCACAACCTCAGTTCCCTCAAGGGATGATTCCTCAAGGAGTTATTCCTACTCCTACTCCTACTCCTACTCAAGTAGTTGCACCTCAAGGAGTTCAACAACAACAACAACAACAACAACAGCCTTAAGAGACTCCTCAGAACCCTGAGCAACCAGCAGCTATTTCAATGGCTTCAACATCGGCTTAATTCCTAGTACTTAACTTCTTCTTAAGGCTTTACTGAATATCATTTACTTTTGATATTGGGTTCAATCGTCTATGGATAGCACCGATAATAACATCTTTGTAAGTGTTCCTTATGTACTTCAATGGCAAGTACAACTCCGAGGAACGATTCACCAGATCATTGAGACTGACAAGAACTTCATCATCCAGCTCCTGAATGTTACCTTCCTACGATTCAACAATGGAGAGCTCAAGTGCTGGAGGAACATCTCCGAGGAGTTGAAGAACCAGATGCTAATGATTGCCGAGAAGCAATGCAAGATCCAGGCAAAGTACAATGTTGCTTTACCAGCCTCTCCCGATAACATTAAGCAAGTCTATGTTGTTGTAAGCAAAGTCACCCAAGACCTACACGGGATAGATAAGGACTGTACTTATAAGGAAGTTGTCTTGTGGGTAAAGAACCATCAGCTCACGATCAAGAGAACTCCTTCCATCGATATCATCTATCCCAAGTATGAGGTGATCTCTCTGATCATCGTCCTTTAGATGATGTTCACGATACCACTTTCATTGACAGTAGCTCCTCGGCCAGTGACCACGTAGAAGCGATGGAAGATGTTCTCGGTCTTGAGGGTGTCGGAGTACATTTCAAAGGTAAACTTAATATCTTGATCCATTCTCTTGCCTTGTCTATTTTGGAGATCGAATAAGCCAAAGTTACTAAAGTTGAGTACCTCGATGAACTTATCTTCCTCCTGAACGTAGTTGTACTGATCGTGCCAGCTACAGGCTAGCAAAGGCTTTATCATGTGGTAGTTATCATAGTCCTTGAGGTTAACAAAGTCTGGGTTGTATTGGAAGTCATTGATAAGCCATCTGAACTTGGTACTTTGCTTATCTAGCTTCTGGATCTTATCATTCCCATCATAAGGACGATAGGCAATGAACTTGATGTACTTACCGAGACTACTATTCAAGGTAAAGGTATATCGGAAGAAGTCCATGCCGGAGCTGCTAGTGACAGTAAAGCAATGGAAGTCGCTGAAGTCAATTGTCTTGTTAAGGCAGTACTTGATCGTGTTGTCATTACAGGCTGGATCCTTGTTAACCTTCACGTAGAAGTAGAAGTTGTCTAGGCTTACTTTTACCTTGGGTTCTATCATCTTTGCTTTTACTGGATCGGTCATCTCCCTAGCTGTGCTATCCTTCATCTCATTGAACTTAGTACTATTACTTTCCTTAGGGTTGTAGAAACCATCAGCCTTACCGAATCTCAAAGTGATGAATAGCTTCTCCGAGAAGAAGACATCTGTTGCTGAACTAAGTATTGTATTGAAGAGCTCTCCAAGGAAGATCTTTACAAGGCGTCTGTAATGTCCATCATTTAATTTTTCTACTTTAAACTCCTTGACTTCATAGTCCTCAGTGTCTTTGCTTTCCTCAGCATAACAGCCATCAAAGTAAACCTTCTGATTATAATTATCAATGTTCTTCCTTGCTACTTGAACCATCATTTGTCGGAACAACTCATACTGATGATCTGCATACAGTAACTGAACTCCATTGGAGTTGTAGACCTTGATCTCGGTTAAGTTATAAGAGTTGGATAACACGTAAGTATCGTAGAAGAACTTCCAATCCCCTGACTTATCAGCATTCTTAGAATCAGGTTCCATAGTCTTTCCATTGTTACCGTAATAGTCCACGTAGAACTGGATGTAACTCTTGCTTAAGTTGCTGCAGTAATTACCGGGGAGTTCAAAGGTGATCTCAGGAGTCATGCCTTGCTCTGGGCAGTCGACCTTAGGATAAGATTGAGTAGGAGTAAGCTTTATCGTCTGGTAGAGTGGATTCATGATTGGGATGATAGGAGCATGTTGTTGCTCCTCGGGGACGATCACTTGAGTTGACATTGTTTATGACTCCTTAGAATACACAAAGGAAACGATTCAATGGAAAGGAACTTAGAATAAGGCTACCTCGAAGTTGTAGTCATGCATCTTGAGGTCTAGCTGGAAGCCATCTTGTTGGGTAATGCTAACGATTACTTGACCTTCCGTGTAGTTACCTAATTGCTTTGCTCGGGAGATGAGATCGTTGTTGTTGAAGGCAATGTAAGGCTGGGTAAAATCCACGATAGGGAAAGTTTCTAGGATCTTGGAGTCTTGATCTTGGTTCACCATGTCCATCCTGATGCTTACAGAGTCTACCCAGATGATTGTAGGCTCTCCAGGCAATGTTACTTCTGGATACTTGTAAGTCAATAGACCGGATGAAGTGTGTTGATGATCAGCTAGGACATATTGAGTATCTCCCATCCCGAGGAATCGATAAGCAATCCCTGGAGACTTTAACTTGATAGAGCAGATGAAGGCTCCTGTGTACTCATTACCAGCGATGTTGTTTGCTTTAAGGCCGATGACATTACTAGCTCCTGTAAAGGTTAAGTTAGTTGTGTGGATATGATGAGGATCAGAGGACGTGCACTTCTTCTTACCAAAGGCTGTTGATGGATCGAACATAAGGAGGTTGCTTCCGGTACTACTTGCTTCTAACTCTGGATGGACGGTCTTTATCACTTTGATAACTTCTCCTTGAGTTAGTTTCTCAAAGGGACTGTTGAACATCGTAAGGAGCTCATCACCACTATAGTCTCATTGAGAGATTGTCATGTTGTAGTTGAACTCTACGTGTTCATACTTATCTCCTACAGTACGGATAGCGATCTGGAAGACATAGGTCATCTGGTCATTGACTCCTTCTTGGACAACATAGAAGGAGTTGGGGATGCTAGCATACTTCAAGGCAATGTACTTGTAGTTGTCCTTCCTTACATCGGTGGGGATAGCAATGATCAATTCGTACTTATTCTTCTGGGCAATTCTTCTAGCTGAGCTAATGCTGATCGTTCTTGTTTGGTTGGACATGTCCGAGAAAAATGAACTTAAGGAAAAGATTGAATAACGATTTACCATAAGTCTCTTACTTACGTCTTCGGTAAAGCTTCCATAAGGGGATTCTTCTTCCTACCTTGCCATATCCAAAGAGTCTCTTGACTGCTTGAAAGCCATTGTCCAGGGATGTTCCGAAGTTACCAAGGTTCTGAACTAACCCAGCAGCATTTCCAATCACTTGTTGTGGGTTGCTCCATAAGGTTCCTTTATTGTAAGCATCTCTGAGGTTAAGTAAGTTCCTTCCGAAGTCTGCAGTGGTTCCGACTGCTTCGATCGTGTTGTTGGTGACGTCCATGAAGCTCTGGTACATTGTCGGTCCAAAGGAAGTCTTGATCATCTCATAGGAGAAGTTCAAGAGGCCTTTGATCTCTGGGTTGTTGATATAATTGAAGACTGCTCTGGTAACATCACTGTTCGTAGCTCCGGTGTTGGTAGCGTTCCTTAAGTTCTCGATGAAGCTGATTATACTTGTCCTGATCAATGGTTTCTGATCAGGAGCTGCGTACTTGTACTTCTCGATCATTGATTGTAAGTTGCTAAGAACGTTGTTGATCTGGGCAGTGTTCTGTTGATAGACTAGATGGGGATTGCTCATCCATTGATTTTGTTTAGCCTGCTGCTGTAAGCTAGGAAGACTTACCGATGGATTACGATAGTAAGTTGATTGATTGGGATAGAGTGCTGAGAGGTTCCTTGAAGCTGGAGTGTTGATGTTACCAACAAAGTCTCGGTAGTTATAGTAGTTGGCTTTACCGTACTGGTTAATCATGTTGGCCTTGTAAAGGTCTCTTGCTGGGGAGTTGTTTACCATAGTACCTGATTGTATATTGCTGGGAGTTAAGTTCATCGATACTATCTGCTGATTGTTACCTTCCATTACCTTGGCGTTGTTCTCCATCATCTTCACGGTCATTGCTGAGAGCTTCTTAACATCGGTGATACCTTCAACCTTCTTATTGAACTCCTCCAACAATTGCTTCTTGATGATCACCAGAGGATCATCACTTGTCTTTACCTTCTTGGGACTCTTGCTACTTGCCTTGCTTCTCATCGTCTTTACTAGAGAGAAATGGATTACTAGAGATCGGAGGAGTCTATTTCATTACCATGGACATTGATATCGACATCCTTGTAATGATCAGTGATTGCCTGATAGTACTTCTTGTAAAGGTCAGAGTAGTGACTGTTAGGAGTTGCTTTACATTGCTTCAATCTCTTGATGATCAGCTCTTTGAGCTTTGCCTTTTGCTTCTTGTTGAGTTTCTTAGTCATAACAAGACTATACTTAAGGGAAATGAATTACTGATGATAAGCTGTCTACTCCTCCTCAGAAGTTGATTCATCAGACTCTTCTTCTTCGGGAAGGTCAATTACGGTCTTGTTGTTATTGATATCTTCAATTGTCTGCTCGAGATCCTTAGTTAACATTCCAAGCCCATCAGATTCCTGTGTTTCATCAGAGACTCCGTACTTACTATCATTCCCATACTTATTCCCTGTAATAGGAGTAGGATGGATGGAGTCGACTAGTTCATTGAAGACTGTATCGGAGTATTCAGTCTTGAGTGAGTCCATTACCTTCTTGATATCCTCAGAGGTAGGTTTCTTTGATTCATCATCATCAGCAGCAGCAGTAGTAAGTAGTTGACTTAGTAAGGCCATTGTATTCTCATCACCATCATCGGAGCTTTCTCTGGCTCCTTGTTTCATCATCATCATCATCATTGTTAAAGGGTCGAGATCCTCGGAGGAGTCACTTACTTCACGGTCAGCTTCAATGCTCTTCATGATTGTAGGAACTACAAGGAATCCAGGAGTTGATATCGCATCTACGATGGAGTCTGTCTTGTAAGCAACTCTCTTGTTCTTGCTCTTAGTCTTCTTGGGGATCAACGATCTTGCCATCCTTTAACTCATCAACTCATTGTTCTCCAAGGCAGTAAGATAGTCACTAGCTACATTGTAAGCTCCTTGGAGTTCTGCATCCTTACCCATCATCGGATGTTCCGTGTTGTAGTCTCTGAGCATTCCTCGGAGTTCATCTATCCTTCGATTCCTTCTTCGGGAGATAGCTCCTTGACGTTCTCTTGCTAGTGATTGTAAGTAAGCTTCATGAAGGTCATTGTAATCATCATTGGCTACTCCATTGCCTTTGAAAAGTACTCTTCGTCTATCAGCTAAGTTGAATCTCTTGAACTTGTTCATGATTACTCCTGAGAAAAGAGATATTGTAAGTACCTCCTTGCGAGTTGCTCCTTATGAGTTCCTCCTTATGAGTACTTTACTCAGAGTCTTTTACTTCCTGGATCTCGTTGTTATCATCCTCATCCTTGTCTTCATCTTTAGACTCCTTCTCTACCTCGATAAGTTCCTCAAGGTGTTTTCTTAAGTTAGTAATCTCTTCGTCAGTCATGTCTTCAATAAGCTCAGCATCTAGGTCTTGTTCATCGTGTAAGTGATGACTACTTCGGTCTCTTTCTAACTCTGGTTGTTTAACTTCTTCAGTCTTGACTTCCATGAATAACTCACTTGATTGTGACTCTGTCAATGATGTTGAAGTAGGTGCAGTTCCTTGGTCTTCGACTTCTTGGATATCTCCTTCTTGGTTATCCTCGGTCTTATCTTCTTCTTCTTCTTTGGGTTGCAAGTGAGCTGAAGGGATTACAATATTGCTTATAACTTTGGTGTCCATGTCCTTATGTTTTATCTCGGGAAATTATTTATTGAGCTTCTCATAGTCCTTGATTTTCATCGTGCATTGTAATGAGCTGCAATCAATCTCCCGACACTTCCTCTAGTCCTTTACCTGACGATGATCACCTTGCTACACTTCTCTGAGATAGCTATCCTTGTAAGTTCATCAACAGTATGGAGGAGAAGACCGTGAACACCTTGAGTATGAACTTTAGCTTTGTTGTTTATGGGAGTGTTTACTCCTTCGATCGATCATCTTCCGATGGATTCATCAAGGTTGAGTTGAATAATGTAAGGCCGGTGCAATGGCCAAGGATGTTTCATCAGTCCTTTATCAACTCCTTGAAGGATGTGCTTACAATTTCCTTGGATCTACTTGAGGTTATTGAGTATGATCATCAGGTACTCTCCTACGATTCCCTTGATTTCAACATGATGGAGCTACTTACCAGTCCTGATCAACCTATGGAGGACATAGAGCAAGAGACTTCTAAGGACTCTTCCTATCATTACTTCAAGTGCCTGTTATCCTCTGTCAGTCTTATGAAGTGTTTTAAGCAAACAGTCCAACAGAGCCAAGAGAAAACATTACTTAAGGTGTTAGTTCATCCTTGCTTCTATGTCCTGGAGTACTGTTAATTAGAAGGCCTCGTTAAAGTCATCTTCTGCTTCTGATAAGTTGTCTTGTTGGGTTGTTGCTTCTTCCGAGGGTTTACTATCAAGGGAGTTGTCTTCTCTTGGTAAGTTGTCATGAACAGTTGCTTCCATCTTGAGTTTCATCCTCTTGCTGAGTGCTTTTCCTTGGTTGCGTTTAGTTAAGAATACCTCGTAGTTGTAAGGTAGTATCGGGAATGGAGTCTTGCTGCGATCCTCTGACTCCTTGAATTGTACTTGTAAGGTCAAGGACTTCAATAGGTAATCAGCGATGGACTTTATCTTCACAGCCTTCATTATTTCTTCCTGGTTGTTAATCATGGAAGCTTCCTCATCAGTCATGCCTGTGATCTCTTTGAAGTACTCCTCCATCTCCTTGGTAAGTACGAGACATTCCTTAGCTGACTCCTGATCGATGCATCGGATGTAGTACTTAGCATTGAACTTACGTTATTTTGAAGCTACTTCCGAAGCCTTTCCCTTTGTCTTCTCTTTATGCTCTTTTAGATTTTGTTGTTCCTTCTCGACCTTGATGATCAATGCTTCTAACTCATCCCTGGAAAACTTCGCAAGACTACTTGAATCAATATTGCTATCCATGGTAATTTTACTTATCAGCGATTGCAAGAAAAGTACGACTATGGAGTTCTCGGAGTGTTGACTTCTCGGCATCCTTAATGCTCTTCAGAACGTAGAACCCCCCGTAGTTTCTACGGTCTAGCAGTCTCATTTTTCCCGGACAATTGTTGAGCATTGGAACACTTTACCTAGGTGAATTATAAGGCCATTGTAACTTACCTCTAGGAAGCTCCCGAGATTGCTTATCATTATCTTCAAGGGCCCTTGAGAAATCCACAACTAGCTAGAACCTCCCGGAGTTACCATTTGGTAACTTGTTAACAGTTGTAAACTCCCGGTTCCCCAGTTGGTTTCCACGGTTCAATTAAAAGCCCTTACAAGATCACCAGCGTAGCAAGGAGAGTCAAGAGCTTGATTAGAATCATCACCTCGAGGTAACCAACACTTCTAGATAGCTTCCAGGAGTACCAGTAGGAGATCGTCTCATAGATAGGTATAGAAATAGCTTAGAGGAGTTCCCGTAGGGAAGTAGACTCTGTTGAGAAGTAGACCCTGTAGGAGGAATCCCGTAGGCACCTTACGTAAATGGGACTATGGGACATTGTCACAGAGTTCTAGCGAGTTTTCTAGGGGTCCGTCCTCTTCTAGATTCAGAGTTGACCTTTACTGGAGCTTCATCGATTGCATCGATGAAGCTCCAGTAAAGGTCAACTCTGAATCTAGAAGAGGACGGACCCCTAGAAAACTCGCTAGAACTCTGACACTTTGTCACAGAGTCCCATTTATATACTATATACAGAATAGTAAATTCATTAAAATTAAATGTAGATAATGGTAAAGAGTTGTTAGAGTTTGATGAATCTGTAAATGTATTTCAATTCCCCAGAAAGAGAATTCTTATTAGAGAATGTTATAAACAAATGTTTAGACATATTTGTTTATTATTATCAAAAAATCCTCAGCAGACTATAACAATAGAAGGACAACCAAGTATAGGAAAGACTTCTTTCATTTATGCATTATTATACTTTTTAAAGACAAATTTATGTAAAGAATATACTGAAGAGCAGAAGAATTACTTAAAGATTGAAGGATATACACATAAAATGGCTATCATGGATGAAATAATAAGAAAATATGATAAAGAAAATGAACCAAAAATAAGAAAATTGAATGAAGAAATCGAAAATTTAACAAAAGAAAACAATAAAAAGAATATAAATGAAAATGATATTACAGAAGTAAACAATATTATTTGTAAAGATTTGAAAAGTATAACAGAAGATATATTTGGATATGATAAATTCATTAATGAGAATAGAATTAGATGTGATAGCATTATGAATAGTTTTAATCACGATAACAACAGTATTATAAAACATTGTAATGGTAAGATTATGCAAAAATTGAACGAAATTATTGAATTATTATTACCATCAGGAAGACTTAGTAAATTCCTTTCTTCAAAAGATGTTCCCATCGAAGTAAAAAAAATAGATGAATATTGTTGTTGCATTATGAATGAAGATGATAGACTTAATACATTAAATAAAAATCAATACAAGGATATGACATTGGTTGGATATGCATTGATAAGTATAATATTAGATGAATTAAATGAGATTAATAAAATATTATTAGAAAAAGAAGTAAATCAATACAATGTTTATAAACTACGAAAAAAAATAATGATAATTGATGAACTTAATAATACAAAGAATAACATGAAAAGAAAATTACAAAATATTCAAGACAAGATTAATGAAATAGAGAAGATAATAATATAGAATAAAGGACCTGGCACACCGAGCCGCATGACTCGGGCTCCTGGCACACCAAATCAAACATTCATAAATTACGTGACCTATGTCATATTATGTCATAATTTATTTTAGTAATTTTCTGGAATATTCTAATTTCATATATGGATAATCTAATTAAAGAAGAAGCAGAAAATGGTTTTGATTCTTTATATGAAATGTGTAATGTATATCTCAATAAGAAAGATGATGGGAGCAATGACTATCAAACATCAATTAAAATAGCATGTGAGATTATATGAAAATTAAAAGAATTAAATGAAGAATATCATTTAGGATTAGATGATATGGTATTACATCAAATAGGAAGATTAGAAGGGAAAAAAATAGCAAGTCAATATTTACAATAAGAATTAGAAAAACAATTAAATGAAATAATACCAAGTTTAAACAATATGTTAAAATCAAATAAAAAATTAATTAGTCTTTATCATCTTCCAATCTGTTTTTAAAAATATTATATATAGAATTTAATTCTGAATTTGTATCGATTAAATAGAGATAATGATTTTTTATATATCTAAAATTTTTAATAGTATTTGCATTCAAATTGAAATCTTCTTCAGAAATATATGCAAAATCTTCTACATAAAATGTATCTAGTTTATTAATTAATTTTTCTAAGTCTTCTATGATATCCAGTCTATAAGATGTTAATTCAGATTTGCTAAATGTGGTTGCTATTTTACTCCTGTTATACTTAACTTCGATATTTTGTATGAAAGTTACAAATGACTTTATTTTATCTCTTAGATCTGTTTTATCTTTACTACTAAAATTTTCACTTAGATTTAATTTATAGACCCTTCTACTTAAATCATTTAAAGTACTAATATAATTTTTAAGTACATCAAAGAATACATAGAATTCATATACTCTAGCAAAATTACTCATATTTTTTTGGTATTAATTAATTAATTAATTAGATATACTACTAATAGAAATTGTTCTTCCAATTCAAATCTGATCCAAAGAATATAATATAATTCAAGTAAAAGAAAGAAATATAAAACAAAAATATAAAATAATAAATATAAGTCGTAAAAGAATTGATATATAACTTTTAGAAATTTCTAAAAGAATAAAATAATAAATAAATAATAATAAAATAGGAAATTTATTTTTTTAATTTTCTAGATGAACCCTTTCATCCCTCCTTATTATTATAATTCAAACTTTAATTATTATAGTCCACCACCATTTGGAGCACCTTATATTCCTCCTCCGCAAAATTATGGATTTAATCCCATGCCTATGCCATATCCAGGTATGGCACCTCCTAATATGTATGAACCACCTCCACCTATTCCAAATATTCCAGTAGTTAGAAATTATATTCCACCAAGAAATCTAGTTACAAATACAAATCGTGGTTTCAATTATTATCCTGGAAATATAGGAGTAGATTCAACACCTCAAATTAATATTCCTGAACCAGGATTTATAACACCACCTCCCAAGAGAAGATTAGATTTCGAAAACATAAGTCCTCCAAAAATACAAAGAAAAGGAGGTATGCAGGTTCCAATGCCTAATCCTAATCCTAATCCAAATCAACCTGTTGTTGTTAATCAACCTCCTCCAAATGCACAACAGCGTAATAGAGTAGCAGAATTAGATTTACCAGATCAACAACAAAGAGATTTAAAAATAGCAAGTGATATATTAGAAAATCATCCTACTCGATTATTACATCTACCACATGAGACTAGAAGATATTATCTTGATTTAATCCAAAGGAGTGATAAAAATTATAGCAGAACATATCACGTCAATTTTTTAGATAGAGTAGAAGGAAAAGATCCAGATGCTGTAATTGAATTAATTACACAACCAGATAGCCCATTAATTACTAAAATAAGAGAATATTTGGAAGATGTTAAATATATAAAAGTAACATTAAGTTTTAGAAGTGGTTATATAGGAGCAGACGATCCAGATTATAATAATCCAAATGGTAATAAAATAACAAATTGGGTTTATTTAGAATGTAAACCTGTAGTTATTACAGAATCAGAAATGAATGTAGCTCATAAAATATTAAAAGATAGAATAAGAAAAGAAATAGGACCTTTATGGCATACTGAAAAATCAAGTTTAAAATTCAGACAAATTGGTGAAGTTGAAGTTCAATTAGTCAAAGCAACTGCTATGGCAGGTAGTGGTAAAAATAAAGAACTTCCAGATTGGATAATTAATAAAAAATGTGTTATATCAATAGATAATAATAAAGAAAATGATCAATTATGTTTTCTATATGCTATAGCAGCAACATTTTTTCATGGTAATAATAATAATAAGAATTTAAATAGAGTAGAACAATATAAAGATATATAGTATATAAATGGGACCCTGGGACATTGTCACAGAGTCCTAACGAGTTTTCTAGGAGTCCGTCCTCTTCTAGATTCAGAGTTGACCTTTACGGGAGCTTCATCGATGCAATCGATGAAGCTCCCGTAAAGGTCAACTCTGAATCTAGAAGGGGACGGACTCCTAGAAAACTCGTTAGGACTCTGTGACAATGTCCCAGGGTCCCATTTACGTAAGGTGCCTACGGGATTCCTCCTACAGGGTCTACTTCTCAACGGGGTCTACTTCCCTACGGGAACTCCTCTAAGCTATTTCTATACCTATCTATGAGACGATCTCCTACTGGTACTCCTGGAAGCTATCTAGAAGTGTTGGTTACCTCGAGGTGATGATTCTAATCACGCTCTTGACTCTCCTTGCTACGCTGGTGACCTTGTAAGGGCTTTTAATTGAATCGTGGAAACCAACTGGGGAACCGGGAGTTTACAATTGTTAACTTGTTAACAATTGTTAACAAGTTACCAAATGGTAACTCTGGGAGGTTCTAGCTAGTTGTGGATTTCTCAAGGCCCTTGAAGATAATGATAAGCAATCTCGGAGGCATTACTTCTTTTCCTAGAGATATCATTAACGTGAAAATGCCTAGAGCAGCTTCAAAGAGATCCATTATTATCATTGATAACCACAGCAAGAGAAGACTCCGACGAGGAGGAAGCTTCTGGGGAAAGTTAAAGGACTTCGGTAAGAAGGTTGTTACCACTGGTAAGAAGGCTGTAGACTACCTACAAGACAAAAAGATCATCTCCAAGGTTGCTGATGCCTTAGGACAACAACAAGTAGCTGACGTTGCTCGTAAGATAGGATTTGGAAAACACCGTGGAGGAGCACGTCTAGGATTTAATGGAGGTGACTGTCTCGGATTCAATGGAGGAAGGTACCGAAGAATAGCCAGAGGTGGAGCCATCAATCTACAGGCAATGTTGCAATCATACTTAAGCTCCATCGGAGCATAAGCAATTCCCAATGAGTCTTTTCCTTAAGCAAATTACCATCACCATCTATAAGCTAAGAGATTACATCTCCAGTCCACGACAACAAGCAAATGACTTAAAACTAGAAGACTTATCTAAGGAGTGGTATGATGAAGTTGATGACTTAGCTGATAACCAGAACATCGTAGGGATCAAGACTTATATTCGATACGTGGCAGCTACAGAGGAAGATAAAGCCCACACTCCTCATGGATCTATCATCTATAAGACTACTCAGAAGCTTTACCTTATCAATGTCCATGCTCCTGACAAAGTCGAGAAGCTCATTGTCTTTTACGGAAGATGTACTGACTCCAGGATCTTGATCAAGAGTATGGAAGGAGTCAGTCTGTGGATCTGTAACATCGTGATTCCATCTGAAGATCTTGATCACATCTACCTAGTCACTCCCGACAATGACAATCAGATTCCTTGTGTGGTCAGGCATAAGTAAAAGAGCAATCAACAAATTTCCAAGGGTATTACAATGCCTCGTAAGTACACACACTCATTAGTTGAAAGAGACAACACTGGACTTAGAAGGCCAACAGATATTGATGAGTCGGACATTGCGCCTTATCGTAGGTCAACAAAGCAAGAGACATCAAAGAACAATGATCTTGATGATGGTGAACTATTGAGTATCCTTAAGAAGTTATCCGACGATGATAAGCAATCACCAGTAAAGTCAACTCCGAGAAGAGCATCTCTGAAAAAGTCAAGTATCAGAGAAGAATGAGGAATAAGTAAAAGACTGATTGCCCTCAAGAACAAGAGCAAGAAGAAGAAGAGCCGTAAGAACAAGTGCAAGTTGATGTACCTAGACTATATCGACTCTGCCGATGATGAGATCACCGTAAGAAGTAGCAGTATCATGGATCCTGAGAACTTAGATGATATGATTAACAGCATGGGAATGACTCCATACTCATCACCTTCAAAGTCAACAACTACTAAGACCACAGTCAAAGGAGTTGGAGGTGCTAGTTATAAGACTTCACAGGAGCCGATAGTCCCGATCTATAATTAGCTTAGTTGTTCTTTTCAAATTGATTATCTAAGTAAAGTTCCCCCAATAATGAAATGGAGATTATCTAGCAAAGATAATCCTTCAACTAATAAGAGAAGAACAGTGACTTACTTACAAAGGAAGCTTCAGCAAGATTTCAAAAACCAGCTAGCAACAATCAACAACGAGGAAGACATCTTGAAGCTCTTTGACTCTTATCTCGGAGAAGAAGAAGTAGTCAAGGACAGAGAAATCATTAGCAAGGAAGATAATGAACCAGAAGAAGATCTATCCAATTCTTATTACTTGAAGAACAACGCATTATTCAAGGACTACCTCCAGGAAGTGAGATCCCGAGATCCTAACAACCCCTACAACATCCCTTATTAGCAGATAGATGATTACAATAAGTACGTGAACTACTATCGATCCATCGTAGACCCCAACAACTTACCTTATCAGACTCCGGCAGTAGTTAGAGTTGCTTACAAAGCACCCCATCAAGACAAAGACAACAATAATGATGATGATGAAAAGCAAGAGGATCACTTACAGATGAATAAGCAAGAGTCAGAGTCAAAGGAGGAAGCCAAGGAAGGTGTTGAATCAAAGGAAGACGATGATGATGGTAAAGCAAGACCACCTGGGGATGGTAACAACACTGGCAGTAGAGTTGTGAACCTAAGTCTTCAACAAGAACCACTAGCATCTATCATCGGTGATAATCCCGAGCTTCAACTTCAACAGCAAGGAACAGTGAACTTAGCAACACCGGAGAGGAGATTGGAGCAACAACAAGAGGTTGTTGGAGTGTATCATCCAGGAAAGACTCATCAGTTAATACTCAACGATGAAGTAAGTAAGATCCTTAACACTCTTGAGAATGGTAACCCTGAAGAGAAGTTCCAGCTGGATGCTGACTATGCAACGATAATGAATGATCTGGATAATATAGTCGGAGACTTAACGGGGATTCAAGAACAAGGAAGACCATATGTAGCTGATCATCTCAAGGAGGTTCCAATTACGGAGGACTTACAAGATATAGTTGAAGAGGTTAAGGAAGTACTTCCGAAGGTGATCCAGCTTGATAAAGATGCCGGCATCTCGGTCATATCTGAATTAACCTTGGTATTATCAGGAGTCACTTACTCCATACTCACTAGAGATACTGGAAGACTCCTAGTAAGTAAAGTCAATGGAATAGTAGGTAAAGCAGTCAGAACCATCATGATACAGCTACAGAAGGTACCTTACAAGATAGGGAGAGTGCTCCGTATAGTCTTCCATCCAGTACTTGTTGGGATGATGATCAACCTTCTGATTTATCTGATCGTTAAAAGCAATGAAGGAGATGTCCAAGACAAGAACTATGGTTCTCAGATCTACGATCCCTTGGAGTACTTACAACTAGCTAATCAGAACAACTTGCTTAAGAACTACTTGGACTTTATCAATCAGAGTCAGGAAGGAGAACTTACAAAGGCTCAACAATGCTTCATAGATATACTGCCAGCGATCAATAAGCAGATGTTGAAGGCAAGTAAAATCAACGAAGGATTAATCGCTGATGCTATCGAAGGAGTAGTGATGATGACTTACAGGACGTGTATGGTGTTATCAAGAGAAGTGTACCCGTCTGAGAATCAACTAGTACTATTCCGATCAGCCCCAGGAAGTGCTCAAGATGATTACAAGAGGATTGCAAGAATAATGGTTCAACAACTAAGAGTCGAGATGCACCTTCTTCCCCTTGAGCAAAACTTACCCATGATGGTAATCCCTTACAATGAGATGGAGATGAAGCGAGGTCTATTAGCTATGATCGGAGAAGTCACCACCGATAGTATCAACTTAGGAGGAGTTAACTATTCCAGCAGCTACTTAAGGAACGAGATGGTGAATCAACTATCAGTCCAGGAGCTCAAGGAGAAGTATCAAGAGGTTGTCAACTACGTGATAGAAGCATCAGGCAACAAGAACTTAACTCAGATGAATAACTCCATGGTAGATAGCATAAGCTTAGAGATCGGAGGGCAGAACAACTTAGACCTCGTAGCTGGTAATGGAGTTCATGGAAATGCAATCCAAGACAATCAGAGATCCACGTGGTCGACAATAAGATCAGCAATCAGTCGATACGCAGTTCCCGTACTTAGAGCAGCTGAAGTTCTTGAAGCAGTATACCTTGCATCTCAAGGTTCATCATCTCCAGCAAGCAGAACACTACCGATAGACACAGGGCAAAGTAATCATGTACCACAATACGAGTACAGCTACACAGCAGACTCAGCTCCTAGTAAAGTCAGGATAGGTAAAGGAATCATGTATTCCAAAGAGACTGACAATGATGACAATGATGATGATGATGATGAAGAGTTCATAGAAGAGTGTCCCGAGGAAGTAAGAAGCCAAGTGAAAGATGAACTCAATCTATTGATCTCCCGAGAATATCAGAACTTCAATGGACAGTACTTGGGAGTCTTTAATTATCAGAACCTCGATGAACTTGACCAGACAGTTCATAATCAACACGATCAGAAGGATAAGTGGTTCTGCTTACTTTACATTCCAAGAAGCTGATCATCACCGGATTCTTATCAGTCTACTTTCTATTCAACATGCTCAGTCAAGAGATGCTCGATTAAGTAAGAGACAACAGAATGAACTCAACAAGAAGCCTTATCGTAAAGTGTAAGTAAGCTATTGTGTTATTTCCCAAAGTGATTTATTATCTCCTAAATATCACAATGAGCAATATCCATACTGGTCCATCCTCCATCATCTCCCAGGAAAATCACTTTATTATGACTAAGATTATGCGTAAGGCAAGTAAGATGGCTCATCACGGGATGTACTACAATGGAGTCTGGTGCTATAAGAAAGGTAAGGTTCTTGAAGATGGAATGAAGTTCACGGATGTTTCTAATGCTGATTTTGACTGCCAGCAAACGATAAAAGACACTGCCTTCGACTTGCTTATCAAGATCCCTTGCAAGGAGTTATTTAACACCATTCTCAGTCTTCCTACTGATGTCTACTTCGGGGAGAAGGTTTACATCTCTATTCGATGGCAAGACAAAGGTAAGATAGTGGATATCTACTTCAAGGCCAACTACAACATGGACATTGCCTGCAACGAGAACACCAAGAAGTATTGCTGTTTGTCATAGTTGGCCGTTTGTCTACCAGACACTTTTAAAACAAACTAAATGTATATTCTTACTTGTCTTGATGAAAAATTGTTACTTTTATACTTACTTTGTTATATGACCTACCTCTGCAGTATACTTTTTTGATAATATAAATAATTGCGCAGATTGTTTTCTAGAAATTTTTGAAGCAAACTAAATGTATATTTATCTAATATAGACTGAAATACATTAGATGAAATGATTAGAATATAATAATTATTAAATCTATCTATATAAAAAAGAAATGTAAAAAATAGGCTTGAATGAGGCTTAATTCATTATTTTCTTTTTTCTTTTTATATGTCTTATGATCAACATTAAGTTGTTCTAATCATTTCGGCTAATGTATTTTAGTCTATATTAGCTAAATATGCATTTAGTTTGCTTCAAAAATTTCTAGATAACAAACGGCGCAAATATTCAAACAATTTATATTAACAAAAAAGTATACTGCAGAGGTAGGTCATATAACAAAGTAAGTAATAAAAGTAACAATTTTTCATCAAGACAAGTAAGAATATACATTTAGTTTGTTTTAAAAGTGTCTGGTAGACAAACGGCCAACTATGACAAATGGAGCACAACACTGCCTTACAAATCCTGTGGACTTCAACGATGTCCATGTTGTTAGAACTCAAGTAAATAACAGCTCCAGCTACTTCAACTACTCCTTCAATATCAATAGTTCCATCGGACTTTACGTAAAGTTCATCCTTTACCGATGCTATGATAAGGAAGGTAATGTGGTGCCTGCTGCGATGTCCTCTAAGTTCAAGTGGTGGATCAATGACTTCAACTACAACCCTGACTTCCAAAACATGGAGACTTACGATAGTTACGAGGACATGAAGAGCTTCATCAAGGGTAGCTGCTACGACCAGGCAATTGACCGATCCGTCAATGAGAAGTTCCTTGAGATCCTTAACTTTACCACCTATGACTTTACCAACATCAAGAACCACAGTGGCCGTCCTCTCGATAATGATATCAAGGTCTCCTTTGAGATGTACAACGATAAACTCATTGTTACCCATTACTTCTTCATCGTGACAGGTAGGTTGTTAAAGAAAGTCACCTTGATAGGAACATGACCGACAACTACCTTGAGTGAATCACCACTAAAGCTACTATTAGGGTCGGGCATGTTCAAGATAACATCCCAGGTTGTGTACTCAACATGAAGGATGGGATTGCCAGAGTTATCATCTTGAATAAGTATTCTATACATCCTCTTCCACTCTCCTGACTTTACCTTGAATGCTAAGCTAGTACTGATAGAAGCAAGATCGGAAGAGGATGCATTGGAGTTGTTACCATTACTACTACTGCCTGAAGATGATGATAGAGTTGCCTTAATAGACTCTAAGGAAATATTAAATTTGAACAGCTCCTGGAAAACTGATTGTTGTTGTCCTTGAACTAGTGGCTCACCAAGATGTGATAAGAGTAGTGACTGGTTCTCAAAGAGTGTAGTGTTGACCTTAGGCTTAGGAGATCCAATAAGGTGGTTGATGGCTTCTAAGTCCTTGAAGACTGTGTTGTAATTGCTACTACTGCTGGAGCGCTTCCTAGAAGATCAGTGATTGAAGAGAGATCTACGAAGGATGGAATGGAGGAACCTCCCAAAGATGCATTACCATTGCCAGTAGCTATCCACTTACCGATCATCTTTACATCCTCGTAGATGTCCATCAAGTAGGTGAACATGCTTAGCTGCTCCTTGTACTTCTCAGGGCATGTTTCTATAACTCCATTCAAGGCAACGTGGGCTGTCACCAGATTAATAATGTGGCTGCTATCGATAGCTTGCTGGGACTTCAACTCAATCTCCTTCTTAGCATTCTCGGTTGGTACATTGGGGATGAAGTAGTTAGTGATCAGGTCAACTTTATCATTGAGAGTAGGAGAGAACGCTACAGGTCGTGCAGTGCTAGAGTCTAGGTGATTGATTCCGATCCATTGGAAGAGTTGCTTCTGGTTGATATTCAGGATTTGGGTAAAATCCTTTACTGAGATTACTTCATCGTAGAGAGTGTTGGTACTGTTATCATGTCAGGGTTGATATCAATTCCCTGCTTCTCAAATTCTTTAGCAATGGCCTGACAGTAGCTATTGAGACTTTGAAGATCTCCATTGAGTTGAACTAAAGCAGGGTTGATATTGTTCTGACTGTAAGTGGTAAGTGAATTCACTTGAGATTGAAGACCGATAGTGAGCTGGTAAAGCTTATCGATGTATTCAAAGAGATTGTTAGCTACTGGTACTGACGGAGTTGAAGAAGAAGGAGAGTCATCATCGGGAGTGTTGATACTATCTGGGATTAAGGTGGAGCTTAGCTTTTCAAGGAGGTCGTAAATAGAGGAAGGTCTATTGAGATCAGTAACTTCCATGGAGGATGGATCATATTGGTACTTACCAAGGAAGTCCATCGCAGAGTAGTGATTCTCGGTCATAACAATCATCGTCTTAGTAATGGCATCCACCTTCAAGAACACTCGCTAGAACACTGTGACATGAGCCCCAGTCCCATATACATAATCTAACTGCGTACTTACAAGTGTTGGTTACCTTAGGATGATGAATTTAATCACGCTCTGGGCTTTTCAAGTTACCAAATAGTAACTCCGAGAGGTTCTGGCTAGTGTCACTTTAAAGATTATGATAAGCAATCTCGGAGACTTCTAAGGGTAAGTCTAATTGTATTGTTAATCAACTAGATAACATTCATGGAGTTGTAGCTCAAGGAGTAACCTCCCAGCACAGTCATGGAACTTCCATCAAGAGACTTCATTACAAAGTCAACTTTCTCTTGATAACTGATGTGGATGAGGTTAATTCTTCTTGTTAATGGATAATACTGACGGGTGCTCCTCTAAGGACTTCTTGAATAGTCCTCTGATAACATTGCCTGGATAATGATTCCACAGCAGAACTTTGCTTATAGATCCAAGAGCTACTTTACCTTGATGTCTTTGTTGAGTTTTTTATCAACACTTTATCCTGGTCTGCATCAGCTTTACATAACTCTGAAAAGTACCTTGCTTACTCTAGCCACACGATGAACTTCTACTCCTTACGATTGATAGCTTATGGATGTAGATGGCTTTATCGGTCTTACAGTGACCGTGTAAGTTGCGTAATCTACTAATCGTCTCTCTATTCCAGATGCTCCTTTACCTTCATGGATTTCTCGGACGTGATAGACATTGCCTATTGTTAATTCTGGAATAGATAATGACGAAAGTTAGACGATCGCTCGATGACTCGGAGGAGTCAACTACGAAGTTGGCTAAGCTGGAGAGTAATCATCAGTAGAAAACTATTCAATCGACCATAAAAGAATGAAGTTATAGGAAAGTGACTGCTAATGATATATATTACAAAGTCCAAGGGTGGTAAGAGAAGAAGAATCTAACTAGCTTAGCAACACCCATTGTTAATTCACTTGCTTTATCTTCGCCTTTTATCTTATTAGGATCAATTTTGCATAAGTAAAATCAATTATACACGATTGCTTAAGACCGACAGTTCATCTAGTTGTATTTTTCCAAACAATTCCGACATAGTCTATGAGTCCTAGGAAATCATCTCGCAGATCATTACCAACCAACTCTAGAATTGTTAAGTCTCCAAGGAGGGTAAAAAGCTTCGAGTAAATAAACAAGGAGCTAGTAGTAGAACTATAAGGAAGTCATCACCGGTGATTACATAGCAGGTAAAGCAATACTAAGGGAAGAACTCATCAAAGCCATTGTGGATAACTTAAGCTTATTAGCTACCATTGCTCCAGACTACATTAACGATGAACCTTTAAGTACACCTCCATCTACTCCTAAGAGACTTACGAGGAAGAGAATAGCCCGAGGAAGTAAACAACAACAACCAAGGAATTTGAGTCCAATTAAAGTACCGAGGACATTGGTAGCTCGTAAGGCTGAGAATAAACGAGATGTTAAAGTTCATCCAGGAGATGATCGTAAGGCTCCTTTAAAGTCCAAGGATGAAGTCCAAGGTAAAGCTCTTATTGTTAATTGATAAGAACCCTCCTAGAAAAAACAACACCGTAAAGACAAGTGATAAGTAATTACTTTAAGAGCTCCTCCAACTGCTTATCATCAGGAGTATAGACAACAACCATCTTGTTGATGATCTTCAAGTACCTCTAATTCAATGATCGGATACTTTTCTTCTGTTCATCATCCTGGTACTTGAGTTCTTTCATCAGCTTCAGGCAGTTCACAAGATGACCTTGAATGTATACGGACTCCTTCTTCTTGAGAGTCGATGATGTTCCTATGGAGTTACAATAACTTTCCTTGGAATCCTTAGTTAAGTAGGTGAGTTGGATGTGATTATTAATGGAACCAAGGTACTTCTTAAGGCAGCTATGAGTAGTATTTTTGAACCACTACCTGCTAAACTACCAGTTGGATTATTTAGTTAAGCTTTCATTGATAATACTTTTTACATACTAAATTTCTTACTGTGTCAGATATAAATCTAAGATTACCACATTTAGTAACATCCTTATCATCTGTTTCATATATAAATATGTTATTATAATCAACTTTTGATAATGCTGATTTTTTTATTCCTTTTACTACATCATTAATCATTGCTTTATCTGTTTGTGATATTATTGTATCTATATCTATCCCTTTATTTTTATCAAACATTCCTATTATACCTCCATAATAATCATAGTTGTCTAGATATTTTTTTGTAATTACATCTGTAGTATGATTTATACCATAAGCCAATTTTATCACTTTCTCTACTTCTTCTTTTGTAAATGGAGGTATATACATCAACAATGGGCATCTTTTACTTTGAAATGTCTTACAATTATCTTCACATGGATTTGCTAATATTATTATCATTTCTGCATCAGAATAATCATCTTCACCAATCACTCCTCCATCAGCAACAACAACATATGGATAATTACTCTTATTTTGGTCTAGTTGATTTGGTACTATTTCACCATCAAGTATATAATCTACTCTTAAATATTCATAATCACTACGTAGTCTTTCTACAATTATTTTAGCTAATATTGATTTACCAATTTTTGCATTACCAAATATCAAATAATTTCTTTGACGATTATTATCAACATTAAAATCATCAGGATATATGATTTTCAGCATATCTTTAAAACATTTTCTCATTAAATAACTCTTTTGCTCTATTACTATTTCTTCTTCTTCCATCTCTTCTTCTTCCATCTTTTTTTCTTCTTGTTCTTTTTTTTCTTCATCTTCACATATATTGAAATGTCTATTACAATACTTTATTTTATTCTTTTGTAGTGCGTAACACACAAATGTAGCAACTTTTTTCTCACTATAATCCTATATATATATATATATATATTTATACTCTTATAGATTTTCTCATTCTCACTTTAATATCATCAGTTATGTTATTCTTATCAAATTTTTCATTATCATCTAATTCTTTATCTTCTAATAATACTTTTATAAATACTCCATCTACAATTAGATCAAAGTAACTATTATCATCTAATAAAAAATAAACAAAATTCCATCCATCTTCAGGATAATAAACACATACCTCCTTTTTAGAATCTAATATGAAATTTGGATCACATACAATTTTGATTCTATTTATACTTAATTCATATGCTATTATCTGTTTTAATGCCATTCTTTTCATATATTTATCAGAAAATGAACTATAATTCCTATTCAATTCATCATATTCATCCTTATTCTTAGGTGGATATAATTTAAACTTTATATAGTTTTTAATTGTATCAGAGATATATTTCAATTTGTTTTGTGGCTTTAATATAAAAGCTTCCAACTTATAATCAAATTCTGGTTGTAAATCATATTTTGTTATAATATTAGACAATGGATCCATTTCCAAATTACTTCTCATCATATACTTCTTTATAAAATCATTATAACTTGATGTAGCTATTACTCCTTCAATCAATTTCTTATAATATTCCCAATAATCTCTATTTTTATAATTTTCTTTATATAAATAATGATAATAAATTTGTCGAGGTATATTACCATATCTTTCACATATTTCTTCAAATTTATCATCTTTATTAAAATTAATACAATTATCAAACCACTCATTAATTTCTAGATCATTTAAAGAATCAAAATATAATTCAATATTTGACATAATACTATCTCTATATCGTTCATAATTATTTATATCAGGTGAACTAACTGATATCACTATATTACCACTTCCGAAATTTTCATTACTAGTGTCTACTATTATTATTGAATCATTAATACTAATTGTTTCAATGTTGATTTTACAGAGATATCCATCTTTTAGTAAATATATTTTCTTGTTATTATCTTTATTTCTATTCTTTTTTCCTTTAACTACATAAATATCTTTAAACTTGTTGTTATTTTTCCATTTATTATCTTCAATATGATGAGTCAATCCTCTTTTTATCTTATCATCATAAACTGTATTATCTTCTATTCTCATTTCGTTTACTTTTTCCTCTTTTTCTTTGGATATGTTCAATATTCTAAACATTTCAACATCATCAATTCCTTTCATTATTCTTAATGCCAACAAATATCCTTGTACAACTATATCGAATGAAATACTATCATCCATGCAGTGGCTTTTATATTCATCAAAATCATTCATATCAATTAATTCAGAAATATTATATACATCATTACCATTCTTGATTATATTTATAGTATCTTTTATGTAATTTAAACACTTCTCATTATTTATAAGTGAAATACTTTCATTGAATTCGGTTATTGTAAATTTTTCTTTTTCTTTTTTATAACTACTTTTTATAGTTCTAATACACTTCTTATTTGTAATTATTTGTTTTAACATTTCATAATTCGTTCTAATGTCTTGTTCGTGATTTCTGGTAAGTATTTCTGATATATTGGTAATTTTAGATACTTGCTCTGTTATATTCTCTATTTCTTTTTTCAATTCTTCTCTTTCAAAATACTTCTTTTTATTTTCATCAAATGGATAATATAAGAAATTATTCTTTAAGAAGAATAGCAATACATATATAAAAGAGGTTTTACCAATACCTGGTTGACCTGTTATTAGTATATTAGAATTCTGTTCTTCAAACGACATGATTTTACATATATATCTAAACATTTCATAATAGCAATCTCTAATGTATATTCTATTCATTGGAAACTGGAATACTTTTACATTTGCTTCGCTAAAATCTAAATATTTCTTTATTCCATTAACTTCAACAATATTCAAACTATTTACTATATTAACAAAACTATCTGATAAATCTAAGTATTCTGAAATTTCATCATCAAAACACTTTAATAATATTATTATATCATCTAAACTATTAACTTTAATTAAATAGTCATTTTGTTTATCACTTAATTCAAATATTTTCAAAATATTAGTCTTTATATCCTCAATATTAATATTTGCTGGGTTGGATTTAATTGATAATAGTTGAGATATCCAGAAATACTTTTCGTAATTATAAATACTATAAAAAGTATTTGGTACATTTATTCCATGAATTATTACTTTACCATCTTCAACATTCACTGCATTAAATAATTGATAATTCTCTTTCTCTTTATAGTATTCTATTATCTTAACTAAACATTTTTTATCATCAATACTAATACATGGATATACTAGTGTAGGTAAGCTTTGAAGTGCTAGTATTTCTCTACCATTTCCTTCTTTGATCCACATTTTCTTTTCATTCATATCATATATTACTTCATATATTTCTCCTTTTCTTCCTGGAACACCATATAATACTGGAACTTCATTTGATGAATCTGGATTTTGATAATAACCAAAGTTAATATTATCATTATAATCATTTACAATTTGATAATAGAAATGATAAATTCCCTCTTTCATATCTTCTTGTATCTTAAAACTAAAAGAACCTTTATTTGTTTCTCTAGTTTTATCCTTTTTTAAAATTCTATCTTTCTTAACAATTTTATCTATTCTTACACCTTCATATTGAAGTAATTGGTTAAACACAACATACTCAATTTTATTATCTCTATAATATTGATATAGTTGTTTACTATTCTTTATGTATGTAATTACATTACAGCTTTCAATTGGAGTATTTTCAGCAAGTTGAAAATCTTTAATTGGAGTTTTATGATAGCCTCTAATTCTATATCTTCTTATCATGTTTAATGGAAGATTCCAACTACCTAAATATTTAACTGAAGCATTTCCAGCACCTATAAATGGATAAACTGGTGTTGAACTGATTTTACATACATAAACTTCTTTATTATCTCCTTCATTAATTGACATTCTTTCGTTAATCATATCAAACACTATTTCATATCTAATTCCTTCCAATGGAATAATGTTAATTACATCACAACTTGATTTGTCTTTATAACAATAACCAAAACTAATATTATTTAAAAATCTATCAACTTGGAATGTGTAATGATAAATCATATTCTCCATCATTTCTGGAATCATTAAATCTTCTGTAACAACTTCATTTACTTTTAGTTTCTTAGTATTTAAAACTACCTTAGCTTTTTTAGAGGTAGTTGGAGTATATTCAACATTAACTCCAGATCTTTTGATCCTCAGTGGTGTTGGTGTTGCTGCTGGTGTTGAAGTTGGTGAGTCTCTTGGCGTTTCTACTTCCATTACAATTATAAACTTTCAAACTAATTGTATAATATAGAAACTTGGATATTTTGTATAATAACGGCTTCAAATAACCTTAGGACTGAGATAAAGAAGATGATAAATTGAATGAATAGCCAATCAAATTGCTCCAAGTGTAACCAATCAAATTCGTTTATATTAACCAATCAAATTGCGTAATTTTGTTTTTAGTATTTCGATTTTCTCGTAATATATAATGAGATGAAGACTTAAATTTTGTTTAATGATTTGTTTTATTATGTTAAAAGTGATTATGTGTTCGTGTATTTAATGCTATGAATA
Organism: Proteromonas lacertae; assembly: GCA_002245135.1. Taxonomy (NCBI): domain Eukaryota; class Bigyra; order Opalinata; family Proteromonadidae; genus Proteromonas; species Proteromonas lacertae. The sequence goes on along the minus strand of NGBS01000638.1, from coordinate 3,343 downwards.
TGTTGATTTTGTGAAACTCCACACAATTATATATTCATCACATTAATATCATAATCATTTTATTATATTATCGTCATACACAGATTATAAACTATTCAAATACAAGTAATATACAATTTTCGATTACTATAACAATTAAACAATAGATTTCGCTTTTTTTTATCATTTTTTACAATTATATTACTTGTATTCTATACAGATTCACATATTTCATCATCATATTTCTCGAAACGCACTTTATTTCACCAATATGCTTCATATTAATCACAAAATAAGCATTTCTTTGTTTTTGGGCTTGAATAATCATTATTAATTTATTAAATAATGAGAATATATGTATGTAGTTTTTAATGTATATAACAATAGAATGTTGAGTGAGATGATATGAGATAAATTGATAAATTATATGTAATATGAGATATTTGTGTGTGGAATTGTTATAAAAAAAGATAAGTTCTTAGTAATAGTGGTAAAATGTGTTGTTTAAGTGTAATGAATTTGATATAATAGTAGTTTATGATATATTAGTAAGAAATAAAATAGTAATAGCTTCTAAGCAATTAATTCATAGATTCAAAATAGTTTTATTTAATATGAGTAAAGTGTGTAGGAATTATTCAATATGAGGATAATACTATTTTGTAGTGTTTAACTAATTATAAAGAGAAAGTAGCAAAATGTAAAAATATTTTTATGAAAATAGTTGAAGATATGTAAATAAATTAAGTTATATACATAAATTACATTATTAATTGATATTAATCTATTTTATAGTGAATCTACACAATTTAATTTTCGATTGAGTTTGATTCTATTTGTTTGTGTTATTTTATTGTTTCTATATCTGCTCCACATCATAATAAAAAGAAAAAAGAAAGAAAAAAGCGAAAAGAATAAAAAGAATCGTTACTATGACTTCGCACAGAGTCCCCCACTGTACTACTATCATAGCTCGTACAATCTTAACTTCGCAGTTCTGATGCTGGGGTCGGCAGGACGGGGACAGGACGAGGGATAGGGACGGGACACGTCCCGGGACAAAACCCTATCGGGACGTCCATTTCCTCACGCTCAACTACCAATATGAGATATTATTCTATAGAATCTTAAATTTTTTTTTTAATTTTTGTAAAAAATAAATTAATAATAAAAAAGAAATATAATTAATAAGTTGGGCTTTGTGGTGGTCTGATATATTCATCATAATCACTTTCTTCATCTTCATCATCATCTTCATCATAATCGTCATGGTCATAACTATCTTCATTTTTATTTATTCTGTCATTCAGTTGTTTCATTTTTATTCTCATCATATTATTAATTAAACTAATATTGATTTTGTTCCTTGTTTTATTATGAATAAATGACTCAATACTAAACGTTCTTTCAATATATGCAGAACTTGTAGGGATTATGTTTAGATAATCAAATATTCTTTTCAAATTGGGAAAATAACATCCGTAGCTATTGTACCATATCTTCGGATTCATTTCCTTCGAATTATCAAAAATATCAGCTGGAGACCTTCCATATCTCATTCTATTTTCAAAATAATATAACTCTTCTGTAAGCTTTTTATCACAAATATGAGAAAATCTATTTAAAATGTATCTTTTTATACTATTAACAATTCTTTCATTAAATTTTTTGGAACTACTCACGTCTAAATACTCACTTAATATCAATATGCTATAATTGATTAGTTTCTTCTCTTTTTGATATATTACACTTATTTTTTCTTTTTCTGTGCTACTCATTCTACATAGATCCTTTTTAGCTTTAGAGAGTACTTTATATGCAAATGAAAGAGTAGAATTGTCTCTACTCAAATATTGAACTTTTTGGTATTTATATTCTGTAATATTATATAATTCTTTAATTATAGGTATTTCATTCTTATCTAATAAGTTAATTCTTACAAGTATCTCTTGATTATCTAACACACCTTTAAAAAGCTGGAAGTAACTACTCCAGCGAGTAGTAACTCCCTTTCTTATTTGTATAAACTTTTTCAATTTATTGAATATTATTCTTCTAATCGTAACTGACGTATTTAGCTTATGAGCTATTGTATTACATTTATCTAAAATAGATTTATATTTATTAAGCTCCAAAACTTTCTTACAAACTAAATTAAGTGCGTGGCTAATACAGCCACAAATAATCACAGGAGTATTGTTTATACTCTGGATTATCTTGCCTACACGCTTCATGGTGTAGTTGTTGTCGCTGCTAACTGCCACAATTTTATCAAGAGTAATACCATACTTTAATAACGTAGTCTCTATTAGTTTGACTATATTTTTGGCTGTTTGATTCTCATCAATAAATACTGACTCGAGAAAGTAAGTATTAATTTGTTTCACAGCAATATTTATGATGGATCTATTATTTGTATTAGTCCATCCATCTATTATAATACACATTTTTCTTTAATTATATCTTTAACAGACTTGATTGAACCAAGTTTAATGGAAGGGTTGATAGATTTGATTAAGTTTTTAAATGTTTTTGATTCAATCAACTTAAAACTACATGAATTCTCTATAATAAAATCAGCTAAATAACCGTTAATCTTTCTCTGATTGTATTTTGTTAGATCAAGTTTTTCTTGAACAATTTTACTTTTTTTGCAGCTAATAAATTATAATCTATATATATTATACTTTTTCACATGTCTTTTTAAGCAAGTGGCATGACATACAACCATTTCTTTACATGTTTTACATTCAATTCTTTTCGACTTTTCAGTAGGCTTGGTTATGCTTACGTTTGTATTGAAGTAGTTATATACTTGATCATAATGTCTTTTTACTGCTGACATTATAAAATGCAGCTTGAAAAATTCAAGTTTTTTTATAATTTTATCTTATTCTCTATAAACAGTCAATACGATTTGATATTTTGTATTAAAATTTATTTTATTAACATAACCCATGCAAATTAAAAAATATTTAAAAAATAGATAATTTATAATTAGTTGTAATTAATGTATGTTATATTTGATGTATAATTATATATAATAACTAATTACTATTAATTGATGCATTTAAATCATATTCAGAGGTTATTCAGACCATATTATTTTGATCATTAGAAAACATATGATTATTGCATCATATAATTATATATATGTCCTTATTAACTATATTTCAGACTATTTATGCCATAATTATGAAAAATGAAACCAAAAAAATATCGGGACAGAGAAAATATGCTCTACCGCTTACTCCTTACGGATTATAACTGTCCTTGGACAAAATGGACAGGTTCGATTTCCGTACAGAGGAAGCGAGAGTGGAACGGGACAGGGGACGGGACAGGGGACGGGACAAAAACAAAA